>VYXB01004105.1:438540-484789 GCA_013397135.1 Pachyramphus minor | reverse complement strand
CGGGGCCGGGCGGGTCCGGCCGTGCCGGGGGCGGCCCCGCTCCCGCGGGACCCGGGGGCAGGCGCCGTGCCTGAGGTGACCGGCCCCGCTCCTTCCCTTCTCCCCAGGTGGCGCGAGGGAGATGCGGCGCTGAGGAGCGGGCTCGGCCCGGGCTCCGCTGCCGGACCGATGGGCGCGTCCTGAACTCGGAGCGGTCTGGATTGAGAGCGGCGGCGGCGAAGGGCGGCGGCGAGTTGGAAACAACATGAATACCTCGGTCCGTGCCCCACTGGGAAATATTTCCGGTCACCTGAATTTTTCGGAGACGAACTCGCAGATCTTGCAGTTTGAGGACGAGGATTGCCGCGTGCCTTTGGCCATGGTCTTCACTCTGGCCTTGGCTTATGGGACTGTGATAATTCTGGGAGTCTCTGGGAATCTGGCTTTGATTGTCATTATTTTAAAACAAAAGGAGATGCGCAATGTTACCAACATCCTCATTGTCAATCTATCCTTTTCCGACCTCCTGGTGACCATCATGTGTCTTCCCTTTACCTTTGTGTATACTTTAATGGACCACTGGATTTTTGGGGAGGCCATGTGCAAACTGAACCCTTTTGTGCAATGTGCCTCCATCACCGTCTCAGTCTTTTCTTTAGTCCTCATTGCTATTGAGCGCCATCAGCTGATCATCAATCCCCGTGGCTGGAGGCCGAACAACAGACATGCTTATGTGGGGATTGCTGCCATATGGATTTTAGCCACAGCTTCCTCTTTGCCTTTCCTGATCTACCACGTATTAACAGATGAGCCCTTCAGAAATGTAACATTTGATGAGTATAAAGACAAATATGTGTGCTTGGACCTGTTCCCCTTGGACACTGCCAGGCTTTCTTATACTACAACGCTTTTGGTCATTCAGTACTTTGGACCGCTCTGTTTTATATTTGTTTGCTACTTGAAGGTAAGATAGAATCCTCTTGCAACACAATCCTCTTGTCTGATGTTTGTTTATCCTTGCAAAGATGACAGTGCTAGGTTAATTTATTCCATGTGTTTCTCTTTGTTGAATTTCCTGCAGATATACATACGGTTGAAAAAAAGGAACAACATGATGGACAAGATGAGAGAGAGTAAGTACAGATCCTCTGAAACCAAAAGGATCAACATCATGCTGATCTCAATAGTGGTCGCATTTGCGGTTTGCTGGCTGCCTCTCACCATCTTCAATATCGTGTTTGATTGGAATCATGAAATTCTGCCTGTTGCTACCTGCAGCCACAACCTGTTGTTCCTGATTTGCCACCTCACTGCCATGATTTCTACCTGTGTGAATCCCATCTTCTATGGGTTTCTCAATAAGAACTTCCAAAGGGACCTGCAGTTTTTATTTCATTTTTGTCATTTCCACTCCCGGGAGGAGGATTATGAGACTATAGCCATGTCCACCATGCACACAGATGTTTCAAAAACCTCTTTAAAGCAGGCAAGCCCAGTCACATTTAAAAAAATAAATAGTGATGATGATGAAAAAATATGAAGAAGTAATAAAAATTCCACACCAAACTGCTTGAAGTGTGATTGCAGGTGAAATGTGTCCAAGGACAAGTGAAATTACATAACAAATACAAAATAAGTAATGTTTTTCTTCCTTTTCCAAGGAACTTTGATTGTTGTCACTTTGAAATTCTATGCTGTGCATTTTTGCCCCTTTTACTGCTTTAATGTTCACAGAAGTTGTATCTGAATTTTATTATATGACATAGTTAGACCTGCTACTACCTATGGTTTTCATCAGCTGTCTTTTGTTCTGTTTTCTTTGTACAGTTATGTGCTTTAGCAGAAAGGTTTATTTATTGATTATATTTTTTCAAAGAAGTAGTTTTCAGGAGTGTCCATCTCAGACCATTAGAAACAATATGAACCACAGGGATACTGTCACTACAGAGGACACCCACCAAAGAATAAAATTAGGAAATTCTGATTTGAAGAGTAGTTCCTTTCTTTTTTAATTCAGCTTTTGATTGATGTAAAAATCCTCTAAAATCAGTGTAGGCATGCAAAAAAAAGGTTCTGAGAGACCTGTAGAATATATCTTTAAATGGGGACATACAGTTTTCTAATTCACAGTGGCAATTCAGGCTATAATCACTTAGTTTCAAAGAGAGGATTAAGAAAGAAATTCTGTTCTCATTTATGAGAATAAAACCCTATAGTAATTCCACAGTGCACAATGGGATAACTCTGATGTTTCACCACAGCAAAAGAAAACATAAATGGGCCTTCAGTCCCAACTGATTATAGCTGGTTTTAATAAAACAGGCTTTTTAATTTTAATACCCCAAACCCCATTTTCATCTGCCATCACTGGCAGGAGTTAGTGTTGCTGAGATGAAATACACCATCTGTCCCTGGCCTATGAGCCATGTAAATTCTTCTTGAGACCTATGTCCAGAATCTAAAGGGGGATGGGACTGTTCAAGGTCTGGACAAGCTGCAATACCATCCTTGCAGGTGACAGTGAAAATTTGGTCTGGTATTATAAAAAATAAGCTTTAGCCACCTGAGTCTTTTCATAGTTATTAGTGTTGACCTATATAAATGATGTATAGCCTTAAAATATTCTGTGTTCAGATGCAATGGCATAAACCTGGATAACCTCAGTCTTTAGCTGTGCTGGGGAGGTTTAGGTTGGATATTAGGAAGAAATTTTTTACAAAGAGTGTCATCAGACATTGGAATGGGCTGCCCAGGGAGGTGGTGGATTCACCATCCCTGGAGGTGTCTAAGATGAGAGTGGATGTGCCACTTAGTGCCTTGGTCTAGTAACCACGGCAGTGTTGGATCAAGGGTTGGACTTGATGATCTTAGAGGTCTTTTCCAACGTGGTTGATTCTATGATTCTATGATTCTAATCTCCAAGACAACGGATGGTTAAATCAAGATCTGCAAAACTTAAAAGAAAGATATGGATAAAGTTTGGGTATGACTGGTATGCTTAGCTTCCAAACTCAGTTTCCACATTTGGTTGCAGTACAGAATTATTTGCCAAATATATACAATACAGCTCTGTGTGTTACTGCTTAAAATATATATCCTCTAATTACACAAAATATTCATGACTAGATCCCCAGTTGAGGGAAATCCACATAACTTGACTGCTGTAAATGAAATTACAACAATATTAGCCAGTTGAGGTTCTGTGTCATACAGTGTACTTTGCTGTATAATCAAGGTCTTTTTGAATAATCAGCTTTTTAAAACACAGTATAGACTCTACTTTCTTTCAGGAAGGTAATTTTAAATCATTATGACAGACAAGAGGGTCTTTAAAATAGATATAAATGTAAATGCAGCATGAATGGAAATCTGACCTGATACATTTCTGAGCAAAAAGATCTCAGGATATTATGGTGAATTTAATGTGTTCTAAATTTGACATAGATAAATGCCTAAGAAATTAAAATTATTTGGATTGCCAGAATTTAAAAGTAAAAAACTGTGCCTTGTGCTGTCTTATAAATAGTGTAGAATACTAAAGTAGCAATGTGTTCTTGTGCATTATAAGTATTCAATGTATTTCTCTACTGGATGATAATTTAATTTAAAAGGTTTCTGTTCTTGAGAACAGAGACAGAATGTAGAAAATTAATTATAAACAGAAGTTTCTTTCAGAGCTTTGGCCTTTTGTATTTTATGAGATTTCCTTTTTCTTTGTGGTTCTCTGTGTTATGTGTTGCTAGTAATTTGACAAGGGTCTCAC
Source organism: Pachyramphus minor (assembly GCA_013397135.1). Classification (NCBI taxonomy): domain Eukaryota; kingdom Metazoa; phylum Chordata; class Aves; order Passeriformes; family Tyrannidae; genus Pachyramphus; species Pachyramphus minor. The sequence continues at coordinate 481,047 of VYXB01004105.1, read as the reverse complement.
AAAATTATTTCCCTCTCACTTTGCAACAGTTTTCACCTTCTAAAGGATGTGTAGTTTCACAAGGAGATGCAATGTAGAAAAGCAGTCTTTTTTTATATATTAAAAATGCCACAGTGGGTTTTTCCCATTACAAAAAGAGTCAGTATGAATTTGTCAATTTTTCCTTCTTTTTTTTTTTTTATTTTCTTTCCTTTTTTTTCTTTTTTTTTTTTTTAAAAAAAGCTCTTTCTTTAAATGGAGTGGAAGAAGAAAATTCAAATATTTGAGAAACTTTCCATTTAGTTTGCTGGAAATTTTTGATCAGGCTGAATTAGGTGTTTGTACAGAATAGGTGTTGCAGGAACTTTAGAGGAGCCTGCTGGTGCTCAGGGAACTAAAATGGGTGTCTGCTGAGATTTGGAGGTCTTCAGTGGGATAGCAACATATTTCTTCCTATGTCAGTATTTCTCTTGCTTGAGGTACAGTCTCAAAGCCTGCAGCCCATCTGATTCTGTCTCATACTGTCTCCTGAGAATGCATCAGGTGTTTTTTTGCCTCCCAACACCTGATAAATAAGGTGAACTGTAAGTAAGAGGATTTCTTCTGCTCATCTTTGTTAAGCTCAGGAGGCTTTTTACCTCTGCACTGCTGCCCTAGAATCAGACTTCTTATATGTTTCCTCACTTCCCTGCAAGAAGCCTTTCTGAGTCTCTGCTAAGAACGCAGGCTAGTGCATTGTCATACAAACAGCACAGCATGCTCTGCCTCAAATGACAGTGTAAAGGAACACAGTGTAAAGAGTGTCCAGCAGGAAAATGCATTTGGAGAATTTCAGAGGCAATATCATTGTTCTTCTGAAGAATTTGTTATGAGGACAGAGATAAAAGTAGTCTCTCTGAGGTGCTGACCTGCCATCCGTAGGGCATAGATCATATCTACTGAGAGCAGTATTTTTGTCCTCGTATTCGTGACTTGATGCTGGAGTTTTCAAAAGCCACTGGAGACAACAACCTCCCAACAACCAGCTACAGTATTGATCCTCTTTTTTACTTTCAGTTCTCCAGCATGGCTTCTCATCCTCTATATGCTAAATTTCTTTACAGGGTAAAGCTGCTGAGTTTCCTGTTTCACGATAATTTTTCAGTCATTCTGCCTTGATATTTATTTCTCCTGTGTGCTGTTTTGTCAAACATTCCACATTTCAGCACATGGTGATTCCTATCTCAAAAGCCTGAAGATCCCTCTTATTCTTTCAGACTGGCAGAGAAGTTTTACTGACAGAAAATCAGAACAGTGAGTTATCTATAATGTATCTTATTATTTATGTGTCATACATTTCATGTCAAATCTACATCCTTAAATGACAAATGGAACTATTTAATAAACATTATTATCTGCTTCATTTATCAGTTATTTTAGCATCTTAAACTTCAGTTTTATTGGCCACAGACATTTAAAGCTTCTGCATAATCTAAATAAACCATCATATTTGTCATGTTAATAAATACTTCTGTATTCCCATATTGGTTTTTTTCAATGTATCTCTTGATTGTGTCATTGTGACTACGTATGGTAATTCACAGATTTCACATCAACATTAAAAAAAAGGATAATAATAAAGAAAACAATTAATTGGCAATAATACCTACCTTTGTTAGGCCAGGAAAGAACTGGATATTAAAAAAAATATATCTGTATGTATATGATCAAACCTCGTTTTATCACAACATAAAGAAATCAGATTTAAACCAGGAAAAGGAATCAACATGACAGTACCCCCCAGATCCCTTGAGCTGATGCTGACTGTATCTCAACACTGATGAAGGTGTGAAGGGTAAGGGTTCATACGTTCTGACTCTGTGGTTTTGCATTACAGTACCAGCTATTATGAATGTATCCTAAAGGCAAAATGATACTGATTCATATTCAGACTGTAAATCAGCATGTTTAAATCCAGGCCTCTATATCAAGTTCTCATTCTAACCCCAGGAAAGTGTTCTCAGATCAATGAAACTGGAAAATTTGCTTAAAGTTAACCATTTGCCTAGGCACTCTACTGCATAAAGGTGCATTGCTGGCTGGCAGCTCACACTCCTTCCTAAAAATCAGATTTTGGATATTAGCTTATTATAGAAATCAGTTAATGGCATAGAGTTGTTTGGTTTTTTTTAATGGATTGTTCTATGGATTTTTTTCCTAGGGTACAATGCCTGATAATTTAAAGCTTTCCTTCCTATTTCTTTCTATCAAAGAATTTACTGAACTAGTGCATAGAGAATGAAAGTGATAAGGAAATTCTTTTTTTATTCTTATTTTTAAAGCATACATAACAGTAGGAAGCAAGCTTAGATAACATCTCTTGTCTGCAACAGATTACATTCACTCAGCTGAGTGGAAAAGGGGGAGAAAAAACAATTTTATTATTATAACGAAATAATAAATTTTGTTGACAGTCATTTCTCAATTGGAGGATATGTACAAGTCCAAGATCTACCATGCCGTCTTCATGCCTGTGTTCTTTAATATGTGGTATCTGCTTCCCTAAGTCATTACTAATTAGTCAAGTCATTACTAAGGTTGATATGAAAGAAAATTCTTTTCTTCTATCCAGGTTTTGCAGAATTTCAGATGCTTGAGTATTACATGTAAGAGGAAAAAGTGTGACCAGCTTTGGTCTTTAACACTTTAATTTACCTGTGATCAGAAATTACTTCTATGCAGTATTTCTGCCCATGCAAAATACTGTTAATGGCCTAATTGAAGTTGATATTTCAAATATTAGGGAGTGCATTCACAAAGACTGACTTCAGCTGAAGCATGGCAGGTTTTCTGGTTTCCTCCGGAGGCAACCTGAGGGCATTCACACCTACAGTACTCTGGGTGCCATTCATCTACCAAAATGGCTTTCTCTCCATTATCAATATAGGCTGCTAAGGGACAGCCAGCTTCCAGGGCCAGCACCAGGCCTGGTGACTACTGTTTTCCTTCCTCCACCTTTCATGATGCTTCTGCTTGCACTTCATATTCATCCTCTTGATAGCTGCTTTCTGAGGAAGCTGTAGGAATTTGTACTCTGATTTTGTGAGTGCCTGAATATATGCTAAAAATCAACTCTATTCAGGGCAGTGCTTTAAATAGTTTCTTTCATTAAAATTATCTTCCATCAAGTTTCTGGTAGGCAAGTTTCTCAAAATTTAGAAGTACATAATCTACAAAGCCTATGTAGGATATATGTTCATACAGAACATCCAGCTCATTGCAGCAAAACTGACAGCACACACAGTCTTGTATTTTCCAAATAGACGAGTTGATGATCTGGTTATTTGACATAGGTCAGGCTTAGTTGCAAGAAATTTGCACCAGATGCAAATGTGTTTGAGACTGATGCACAGGAGAAGCTCTGCATGGTAAACTAACATGCCACAGATTATGCAAGATTTCAGATATACAGGGAAATAGATAGTTTGGAAAAGAGCCAAAAAGCAGAAGAGCTAGATGAAGCCTTGATGCCTTCTGCCAAATATAAACAAAAAGACTTGAAGGGGCACTCAGACATTATTTAATTTGAGGGCAAACAGACTGACAGGTAAATGCTTTTATGAGCAAAGTGGTGGTCAAAAAAAGTATGTATGTTAAAGAGGTTCTCTGCCCCCATTTCCCGAGAAAGGATATAAAGTTATAAATTACTCTGAAAATATAGATTTTTAAGATTCTTCACCTTGGATTAATCTAGATCTCTTTTTGAGACAAAGGAAACAAAATTTTTTGGGCACAATTGAAAAATAACAGCTTTTCATTGCACCCCTCTACTGCACATGAGCCCATTTGCTTCCACTTCTGCACAACATGGAGAAGGTTTGTTTATGGCAGGAGTAACTTGATCAACAAAGCCCTTCTTGTCTCTCTTGGCTCATGTCCACATTGATACTGTCCTGCTGTTTTTCACTTTGTAATCTCCCCCCCCGCCTCCATAGCAAAAAAAGCTATGACATTTTTATTATTCTATTTGCATTGTTTCTTTATAAAAGCTGTCTGTGAAAAGATGTCGTAGATCCTATGACAAATCCTATTCAATGTGTGCTTGAACATATGAGTGAGAGGCCATATAGGACTTATAGAAATGTGACTGACAATGTGATGATGTTTCAGCGGATAGAGAAGTTGAAAATATATTTGTTGCATATTGTTATTCAGCCCTTTTCAATTAAAGTTTTTGCTATAATTCCAATTTGCGTAATCAAAATATCAGCTAAGATTATGTATCTAGTGTTTCCTCTTGGTGATCAGCCTCCAGAGATATTCAGCAAGAGGAGACAGTGGGTAACCCAACTTGTAGTCTTACTTAGGCTTATCGACTCTCATTGTTGCCTGTAAGCTTCTCATTTTTTGTACTATACTTGAAGATATATATGCAAAAGTGACCACTTCTCTCTCTTCAAGACTAGTAAAAGTTGTATAATTAAGAGATATAATAGATATGACTGGATTATTTTTTTCTGATTTTTATTTCCATTATTATTGTGACTGAAGTTTGAGGGACTTCAATTCAGCCTTGTCTTCTTATCAGTCTGGGCATAGGGGTATTCCCCTGGATGTCAGTTGCCATGCAACTTTTGGCTAAACAGGTGCTAATTAAGAGCCTTGAAGCCTGACCTAAAACACTGCAAGGTTAATGAAAAGCCTCCCATTGACTTCAATGAGCTTTGGGTAGGGGACTTGTTTCAAGAGACACTGAAGTGAGATATATGTCTGAACGTCAGCTTCCTAGAGAGGGCAGCAGGCTGTAAGAAGTGACATTATCTACCCGTGTGGACTCAGCAGAGACACAACTCCTTAATCATCCATGTCAGTCCAAGGGGCATATCAAAAAGTCATCTTCAGCTGGTACTTATACTATGGTTATCCTCTTAAGTTCTTCTGTGAGTTTTACCCTGATCTTTTTTTCTTGACACAGTTACAAATTACATGTGTGTGCTGAGCTATCTGGCTTACCAATTAAACCAATTTGCTTCACAGAAAATTGATGATGGCAATAGCAATTCTTCACTACTAAAATGGGGGATTTTACTATTATTATTATTATTATTATTATTATTACTTCTGCTTTTTTTCACTTTGTAAAAAAAAAAAAAAGGAAACCCAAAAAATATCACTAATAGCCAGACAGCATAGTTTATTTTACATCTGAAATTCACTTCAGTCAATAAGGAATCTCAGCCTGCAGCACAATCTCTGGGTGTACCTGGTTGAGGTGCTCCTACAGCAGAAAAACCAGCAATCATGAATAAAACCACTGCAAGTAGTTGCTTAAATACAGTTATCTTCAGAATTAGACAAGGGCACCTTTAAGTTAATATATAGAAACTTGAATTAAAATATTAATGATTTTGTGTTGGAAATGATGCATTCAAATAACCAAGTGACCTCATGAAATTATAAAACCTGAGCCTGGTCTCATTCATATTAGTCAAATGCTGTGGTAACATCTCTGAAATTGTTCGGAAGGTTATGGTGTGGATGAGGCAGGTAAATGAGATCAATTTACGAAGCTGTCAGGTTGTTTTTTTATACCCATAGATTTTGTGTTACCTAGGATTAGGGTAACATGAGGAAATGAAGTACCTTGGTTTTTTAATTCCTTGGTAATTTTCACTCAGATCAAACAGGTTTGCTAAAGCTCTCTAAGGGTGAAATGGTACTGGAAAAGCTGAGTACCTGTTATTTAAGTAAGTTTGTTCTTTTAAGGTGTTAGCGTCTGAAGCCTTATATTCTACACAATAGAATATAGATATGTATGTTTACTATCACGTGTAGAAGCTTTTTAAAATGCTGACTTCAAGTGAATTTTATATATTTATTAAAAAACCCTAATCCTTAAAAAGTTCTTATGTTCAGAGAATGTTCGTAGAAGAAACAAACCAAGCCATGCCAGTTGTCCACCTGTGCTGGCTGTGCAGTTTGTTTTGGCAAAAGGGTTTTGGTTTATCTGACCATGGGACCCTGTCTGAGTATCAGCATCTGCTTGGAAGACATGGGATACACATCACATACACAAGTGAAGCAAAGATATCTTTGCCAGCAGGATGTCTGACTTGCTAAGAAGGTCTTTAAACTGGGAGTGATGTGAAATGAAGAGTATTACCAGCAGCCTACGAGGGAATGAGGGACAGGACTGCCAAGCAAAGGGCCTGGAGTGGTGCAAGTGAAGGCAAAGACAATAAATGAGGTCATCTTAAGCATTTGCAGTTAAGGAAGGAAGTGCCTACAAGATACCAATTTGGGAAAAATCTGCAGACCCTTTCTGGGAAAATGGCATGCTGAAGTGTCCCTCAGAAGTGCCTCTGTCAAGTGCCTGTGCCCTAAGTGTGTACAGCATGGGGAATAAATGTAAGTAGAGAACTGTGTGGGATTGCAGGGCTATAGTCTTATTGAGATCATCAGTGTATTGGGGTGGCTCCCATGACTGGAATGTTGCAGTGGAAGGATACAGGACCTTTAGGAAGGACAGAATATGAAGATGAGGAGGTGGAGTTGCCCTTTATGTGAGAGAGCAGTTAGAGTGCATGGAGCCATTCTGAGGATGGATGAGGAGCCAGCTAAGAACTTGAGAGGATTAAACAACACACCAGTATGGATGACACTGTAGTGGGTGCCTGCTACAGGCTACCTGATGAGGGAAGTAGTAGATGAGGCTAGAAGAAGCCTTATGTTCACAGGCCCTGATCCTTGCTGGTGAACTTCAACCACCCCCAATACCTGCAGGGCATAAGTAATGCATGTTCCATCCATTACATCGATGGAAGTATCCTGACAATGATCATAGAGAAATCAACACTTGCAAACAAGAAAGAGCTTGTCAGGGGTGTGAAGATTGAAGGCAGTTTTGGTGCAATTCTGTACTCTTACAAGTTTGGGGAAGATTGGGAGGTATGCAGGTAAAAGCATTTTTATCAATGCCTGAGTAAGGAAAAGAATAGAAACCCCACTGCTACCTGCTGTGTTTGGCAGCAGCAGTCTGACCAGTATTATCTCGTTGATGAGTACGGTCTTATGTCTAAGCTAGGCAGTGCAACATGAGAAGCAGCACCATGAGGCCCAAGAGTTATGGAGCATGACCAAGAGTTGTGATAATGCAGTATTAACCTGCATGGAAATATGAGGGAGAGCTGAGACACATTTGGTCTGAGAACAGGCCATAGAGACATAGAATCCAAACGTTAGTATTTTTGTTTTTTAGAATAACCTGTGCTAGGAAATGTATAACAATTATCAGTTTCTAGGCCAAGCTATAGTACATGTGTTTATCGAGGTTTGTGTTTGGGTCATTTTTATTTTTAAATAAAGATAAATATTTTGGATAGTTAACAATAATTATTTGGATAGTTCAATCCAGTTTAGTGTGGTTCCTATGTTAGAGAGAGAACTTGTCAGTGAAGGTGCTGTCAGTACAAATTATTCTTGTTCAACTCTAAAGCCATCTGAATCTGAAAGAGTTCTGATTGCTCTAATATAGTTTGCTTACTACAATACACTTTTTTTTTAAAAATACATTTTTTTAAAAAAGCTGCAGAAGAAGCAGTGTTTCTGATGAGTATATAAGTCATGCTACTCACTTTATAATAAAGACACACGACTGTTATTCATACATTTTAACTAAAAATTGGTGTTAGCCCTGTCACACTGGGTATTGCCATTTGACTTCTTGCATGGTTTTCTTAGAAATGCGGTGATTCATACAATGACTATGATTGCAACTAGGCAAAAAAGAAAAAGGAACCAGACAAAACCCTTCTGCTCAGAAGGTACAGTTTACGTGATTTCTTAAACCATCTCCCTGCTCCATCAAACACATCTCCAACCTGTATTTTTAGTTCAGGGTAGCAGAGAGAGAGTTTTGATGCTTTAAAAATCTCACTGAAGGCTTCTACCCGAACTGACCCAATCTGAAACTATGCTGATTTTTCAGTGCTCTCTGGAAGAAGATCCCTGTGAGGAGGAGTGTTTAATTAGACCTCAAACTATTCTGCTACTGTGCCCTATAGTTAGACAGAATTCAAATCAGATAAGACTGCTTTAATTAGACAGAAGCTGAGATAAACATGTTCTTTATGAAATGTTATTTAGAAACACCTTTTATACAGTACTGTTTCCAGAACAATAGGAAACTTGTTGTAAGACAAGTTCCAAATGAGCCCAGGTTTAAGAAACTCTATATCTGCTTCCTTTCAGTGCTGTGTTTGCAACTCTCTACACTGACTCTGCATTCACACTGCAAGCAGCCAATGTTGTAATCACAGAAATGATGATCACACAGACCTCTTGTAGGTATGGTACAGGATTAAGCAATCCCTCTCCCCACCTTTCTCTTTTCCCACACCCGCGCATCACAATCACTTGTCACACCGAAGGGTAAATTAACCTGCAGCATAGATACAGCTTAAGAACAACAAACCTAAAAATAAAGAAGGGATTTGAATGAGGGAATTGGTCCCATTTATCAGCTGGTTACACAAACACTTGTTCTGGTGTGAAGGGCAGACCTTAGTGGGAGGAATGAGTGAATGACTAAGGATGAGAATGTAGGGTGCTTAGGCTGTCATGGCCACATAAAATGCTAGTCAAACTATGCCCTAACTTTGTAAGAAGGAAAATACCTGTCAATGTTAGCTCTGACCTGCTATGAGGACAACTATTTTGGGCAGCCATCATCGTATGAACAGCTGGTTTTGGCATCAAAAAGGCTTGGTTGGATTTTGTCTACAGCCTGTGCGCTTGCTGCTTTAAAGGAGTCTGCTCTTGTCTCAGGATTTAAGCTTTGCATTTTGACAACCATTATTGCCTTTCCATATAGAAACACCTTTCATACACACTGTGCTGTAGAAGCTGGTAACGCTGTTCCAAGAAACATAATAATCATAAAAGTATGCATTTTATAGTAAACTACAACCATGGTGTGGGTCTTTGGATTCCAGAAGCTGGTATTTCTCAGTTTGGTTTTTTTTTTTTATTCACCTGGAAACTGCGTGGAAGAGACAGATTGTTGCAGGACTACATCCAAAAAGTAAAGAAGTTATACCTCTGAGTCTACAGAACTGTATTCAAAATACTGCTGTGATCAAGATTCCGTTGATTCTATAATTCTATGAATAGGCTAAGCAATCCCTAGCCCTGATATTTAAGCTTTCTCCAAACATATTGTAGTATGCCAGTAGGTTCAAAATGTCTTGCTTAAATCAATGTGGGACACTTTTACCAGCAATTGCTGTGTTGAATCACTGTGAACTTTGATTTTCAACTCACTTTCAAAGTTTTAACTTAGAAGGAATTGATTTGATTTAGCTAAGCTTGTCTTATGAAATCATATATGACTCATCAACCCCCCTTGTAAAGTGCTCAGAGACTGCGATATGCTCAGATATGTGATACTAATAAAATGATAGAGCCTATTAACTGTGTTCACTGAGGCTGGTTGGTGTCAAATATTTGTTCGAACAGGAGCATTTTCTTGAAAGAGAGATATAACAACTAAAATCTGAAATATGAACTTGTTTTAACTGAGTTTTAGTGCAGTCCCTAAGATGTGCACATTATATTAATACCCACTCTGGAGATCTTTTAGTATTAGCAATTAATTGCGAGGCCATATATCTGGATTACACATTACAGATTTTGCATGTAAATGTGTCATAAATGCATATAAATCCATTGTTAGGTGTATTGGAAAGATTGCTTTGAATAAAGTGACTGAAATAAACATCTAGAAGTTTTTAGAACACTGTTTCTTCTAGACTTTTCAGAAGTTTCACAGTAAAATGACTTTGACACAGTGTATTCTGTCACATACTTGAAAACACATTTTTAAAAAGAAATTACTATAGGCTGGTATTTTGAATAACACCCTTTTTCTCAGTAAGTTCATGTTTATAAGATGGATATAAAATCTGAGAGATGAAAATGAAGTTCCTCTCTGGATTCAGTATGAATTTTGCCAGAGGAAAGGGTAGTAGGAGGTACTGATTTTACTTAATATTCCAGGCTTATTGGTATTTTGCTAACACTGGTGTACTCCTGGGTGGTGGTGTTTTGTTCTGCAGTTTGTTCTATAATTTCCTTTTGTTCTGTTGCTTTTTGAAAAGTACTTTCCTTTTTTCTGCCAAGCCCTTCAAATGATCTCACCAGCTCTCTCACTTCAAACATGCAAAGAATGTGATGGTCAGTTTTCTAAAATCTAAGTTTTTATGACGGTCATGGAAGGTAATTGTGTCTGATTTATACAATGTATGAAATTAACAGAACACACTACAACATAATGTTTTAATAAAAGAAATTTATCAGTATTTTCCAGAAAGAATCTAAGTTTGAGTTCTTTGCTCTTATTTTGTTCTTGCTTTTATTTTAACAGTATCTACAGGGTCTATTTCAGTTTCATACTGTGGTCATCATGTATACTGGGAAACCCAAACCAGAAACACTAAAGGCTTAGTTTGCAGAGACAAAATAAAGATTTAATACAGCTAACTCTTATTGAAATTCCTTTTGCTACATGAACATAATAGTGATGAAGATAAAGAAGCGGAAAGTAATCTGTCCAACGTCATTAGAAAAGATCTTGGAATCCACATTTATTTCTGTTAGTCTCTAGCCTTTAATTATTCTGACTATTGTGCTTGTGATAGCTTAATGGAGGCCAGTGACTAAAATGCCATACATGGGGTAATCATGCAGCTGCCTTTTCCATAGATCATCCCTATTTTTGTTGCATAACTCACTCTGTCATAAACACAGAGAACTATAGTATATAAGCTGGCATGAACTGCAATCACACCTTCAATTTCTTGATCACTAAAAACCATGTATGGCTGTAGAAGCATAAAATCTTTTGACAACTCAAAATGGTATAGTTTGTCTAGAAAGAGGTCCAGCAGTATTTACCTCCAGCTCTGTACCTTGCCTGTCTTTGGGACAGTCCCATTTATGCTACAAATATGTTTCAGATAATTTAGGTAAAAGCTGCTATATTTGTCTTGTGTCATGTGGGGGATTAAGATAACCAGTCTATGAACTCTGTCAATACACAAAACAGTTGACCCATTTCTATACCCATGCTGTCTTCAAATAGCAATAAGACCACATTTACATTTCAGGTGTGGTAACTTGATGCACCAAGATCCACACAATTGTCATCAATAGCCATTCATGTAATTGTCTTAGGTTTTTACTTGCTGATCCCCTCTGGCAACTTCTTAGAATTACTTTGAATTCAGATATGGCGATGCACTCTCTGAGCCCTTTCAAATAACTAATGGAGTGAAACAAGGCTGTGTTCTTGCACCAACTCTGTTCACGCTCTTCTTCAGTATGATGCTCCAAAGGGCCGCAGCAGATCTTGATGAAGAACACGGGATCTACATTTGTTATCGTACAAACAGTAGCCTATTCAACCTCAGGGGACTGAAGGCCCACACCAAGACCCTGAACCATCTCGCCCGTGAGCTGCTTTATGCTGATGATGCTGCCCTCGTTGCTCACACAGAAGCAGGTCTGCAGCGTTTAACATCCTGCATTGCAGAGGCTGCTGAGATTTTTGGGCTGGAAGTCAGCTTGAAGAAGACAGAGGTTCTCTATCAGCCTGCACCTCAGGAAGTCTTCCACCGTCCCCATATCTCCATTGGCAACACAGAACTCAAAACAGTCCAGCAATTTAATTACCTGGGAAGCACCATCTCCTCAGATGGTAAGATCAACAAAGAAATTGACAACAGCTTGGCAAAGGCACACAGTGCTTTTGGTAGACTCCATAAAAGAGTTTGGTGAAAAAAACACCTGAAGAAAAGTACGAAGATCAGTGTTTACAGAGCCATCGTACTGTCTACTCTTTTGTACGGGTCTGAGTCTTGGGTCATTTACCGCCACCACCAACGAATCTTAGAATGCTTCCATCAACGCTGCCTCTGTACAATCCTCAACATCCACTGGACGGACTATGACCAATACATCTGTTCTTGAACAGGCTGCAGTCACAAGTATTGAGGCCATGCTGATGAGAACACAGCTGTGCTGGGCAGGGCACGTCTGCAGGATGAAGGACCATCACCTCCCTAAGATTGTGCTCTATGGTGAACTTGCCACTGGCTGCCGCAAGAGAGGAGCCTCAAAATGGAGATACAAGGACTCCCTGAAACAACGTCTCAGCCTTGGCCATATTGATCATCATCACTGGTCTACTCTGGCCTCCAATTGGGAGGCCTGGAGACACATCATCTATAACGCTGCTGCCTCCTTTGAGAACTCACACAGGATCACTCTTGAGGAGAAAAGACAACACAGAAAGAATCGTGTCCAGTCGATGCTGCCTGGGGAGTCTCTCTGCTGTGCCTTTTGCAACCGGACTTGTCTGTCGTGCATTGGCCTTTTCAGCCATCAGTGAGCCTGTAGCAAGTGTGGGTAGAGCCCTTCGAAATCTTCATTCGCGAAGCCAAACCACAATGATGATGATAATTTGTGGTGCCGGGGATTTTAAATGTAATATGGGGTTACATTTCATTGACTCAGTATTAAATATCAAGGCCCTGCTCTGAGACATACAAAAATCCATAGGGAAAAAAAATCTTCATTGCAATATGAGATGTACATTCCTTACTGCATTGAACATTCATGCTATTGCTACATATGACCTGTGCTCCATGATGCATCCCGTATTTTTTCTGTCCTGATTATTTCAGGAATCCTGCTTGGAATTTTGTTGCCCCTTTTCAATGACAATTGGTGCATAGCCTTGACAATTCCTGTATTCATGGTTTTGGAAGAAAACTTGAGTGCCCTCCTCTAGACAAAACTGGGGAGGATGAATCTTGTGAAAAAGATGAGATAATTCCTTCTGCTGTAAAGGTTGCTTAAGAGACTACTTATTCTCATAGGATTTTTTATCTTGCAGAACTTTTTAAATATATATATTTTTAATGAGGGCCATGGCCACAGTATAATTGTATGTGTTCCCAGGGCACTGATAGTAGCCATGCTGGCAGGATGATATTCTTATATTAATCATCTCAGCTTGGTTGGAAACAGTTCAAATTTGTCTGAGATAAGATGCTGTGATATTTATACATATTTTCTATGTTGCTGCACTAACACTACATACATTAAATATCTTAAACTTATCATTAATAATTCCAAGCAACCAATAATATAAGGCATAAAGTATATTCTTAATATTGTAAAGACCAAGGAAACCATTGTAGCAAGTACTGGATAATAAAAATGGTTTTCTTACAGCCTAGTAAATAAATTTAATTATAACTTTGAAATCTTACCAGCCTGTCTGCTAGTTCTTGAAGTAGTACAGGTGGTGCAATTTAAGAAGCAAGCCTTCAAAACATGGTGGAGGTAACAGGCAACAACTGGAAGCGTCAAGATTGGAGCTCTCTCCATACATAGGTGATTTACACTATCTTGATTTTGTGAGAAACAAAGTCTTGAGTTATGATAGGTTTCAAATAGGAGTTTATTGTACGGGAAAAGCAAACAGCATGCTGGGCAACAGAAAACAAATTCTGCACGCCAGATACAGTGTTTGACTAATATTTATTCTAGCTATTTCATGCATATTCATTACATTATATACATATACATATTTTTATTTTCACAACTAAAACTAGGTTGCTATCTCTACAACAGCGATAGTTTCCCTATAATTCATACATTCTTGGACAATAAGATACGCCTAGAAGATTAGAATTCTACCATAATTCATTTTAGGAAAGCAGAGATGGTTTATGGCTTATGACCCTGATGACCTTACAAATGGTCTGCTTTATCTCTTTATGGGGGGTGCAATTAGGTTTCACAATCCATTTATTTTATTCTCTTACTGACACGAATTTTAGCCGTCTTTATCACAATCTGATGGACAGAATAGTTCTCCAAGGCACAGGCTATCCTTTGAAGCAATAGCCATTTTAGAAAATCTTTTTTCCTGCATCTGAAAGAAATAATTTTATATCCAAGTAAGATGAGTAAGGTCAATCTGCCACTCAACCCATAAAGTCCTGTTATGACAATTCTGTCCAAAATAAGGCCAAAAAAAAATCAAAAGTCAGTGAAGGTGGCTATCAGTAAGAAGCTATTAGAGCACTGAGGATAAAAAGAAAATTAGCTGTGGTAACAAGTTACTGATTTAGTGCCAATGTCCTTTTTGACTATAGGTTAGAGAGAGAAACAACATTTGCAGCTATCTCCCTATGGGCACAGATTGCTAACAGAAGAAACCGAGCTTGCAAATCCTTTGGTAAAGATCCAGTGTGGTGAATGGATAAGGAAAATGTGTAATAGCTTCATTGGACACTGAAATTGGAGTTGAAATAATAGCATATCTGTTTTTGTTCATGATCAAAAAGAAAAAAATCATCAAGGGAATGTATGATTTGGACTGTATGTTAATACCAGCTTTGAACATTACTAAAAAAAAAACCACAAACACTATACTGTTCAGATTTATTTCACCTTTTAAAACATTTTTTTTCCTTAATCTTGAAAAAATTTGGATGAAAAATCCTGTTGTGTAACAAGAAAATTACGTTGTTCTATTAAATGTTAAAAAATACTTATTTCAGCTTTTTTTTCCAAATAAAGTATAACATTTTGATAAGGCTAAGAAATTAAGCACTGAGAGGCATTTAAAATCCTTTCCTCCACTCAGAAAAAAGAAAAAAAAAGCATATTAGTTCACACAATTCACAGAGTTCACAGTATATTGTGAGTTGGAAGGGACATGTGAGGATCATCAAGCCCAACTCTTAAGTGAATGGCCCATACAGTTGAAAGAAGCCAAATTTTGTGAATAACATTGTTCCAAATAAAGTTTTTGATTGTTTTGTTACTTTATCAAGATGCACTGCTAGCACTTCTCGAGTTCTTACCGACTCTCATATATAACATCCTAGACTTTACATGTGACTTCACAATAATAAATAACAACCCTTTTAGCGTAAATGAAAACCATTTGTCTCCTTTCCTAATTTTTCTTTATGAATTATCCTGCATTCCATGTTTGTGGATAAAATATTATTGTATTACTATAGAAATTGTTTGTGAAATATAAAACTTTAAATAACTGGCTACCCTGTTAGAATCCAATCTCATCTGACATGAGACGATAAAGTCCCTTTACAATAATACTATGCCGAATGGGACTAGAGAACTGGAAAGGATACAGAATGTCTGTAACTTAACTTTCCACCTTCTCTTCCTAAAGGAAGTGGTAACTCAAGTGAAAAACAGCATAACCAGAGGCACTGCAAAGAAGAAATAGTAGAGAAACTTGGGAGTATGACTTTTAGACCACATTCATGTTAGAAACTGTAATAATGTTTGTTTCTTTAAAAAGTAAGTTTGAAAATCACCTAAGATTAATATGAATTCAGGAAATCAGGAAAAAAAAAATCTTTACTTTTAAAAAAATAAGATGAAAAACAGAGAAATTCATTAATGCCTTGCAAATGACAGTTCTCTCTTCAGTAAGTTAACTCATATCGTTGTACATTTTTCCACAGTAACTCTGACCACACACACAGTTCACCCTCTTTTCTGTGATTTTTTCACTAAAACACCAAAGTACAGTACCTACTGTACTTATTCTGTGGCACTATATATTAAAATGTTTGTTTGAGGAAGAATAAGCAGAGAGATGTGTGGGTGATAGCTTTGTTATTGTAGAAAGGCTGAGCTTAGAAATATGCTGTAGTCACTATGGCAATGAAATTAAACTCGCCATGTGCCATTGTAAGGTTTTTAAAATTCAGTTTTTCTTTTTTCCTTTTTTTTTTTTTAACTAAATGTAGCGTACAAACAATGACAGAATAGGTGAGTGTTGATTTACAGCCCAATTCTCCAAACCACATCAAGTTTAATGCATAGATCCATAAGGGCAAGAGGCAAAAATGAAGGGAAGAAATGAGAAAGAATAGATGAATAATACTTTATCAGTCTTTCTTGGCAATAGTTTTGTTAGCTTAAGCTGTATAAGCTTTAAGTTACTTTTGTTCAGCAAATAATTAAGAACATTTTACTTTGCAGAAATGAAATGCACTTTTCTACTCATGACTTAGTTGTACAGGCATGTGAGTGGATGGCATAACTCATCCACTGATAGCTGGGACACTCTATTGGGGCTGTTCATGGGACTACTGGTAAGCTTTCAGCTATTTAATAAAGTATTCAGTTGGATGAAGGCAACTGACAGGATGTAGAAATAAATGTATGTTCTGTCTTTAAAGCTGAGCCATAGTAATAATGAATTGTTAGTGAGACAACAGTGTCAATTGTTAGTAAGTAAAACAGAGGTGACCAAATGATTTTATGTATCCTCATACATACATGCATTCAAGTCTGTGTACACACACACACACACACACACACACACACACACACACACACAAAGAGAAGAGTTTTTCTTATTTTCTTCTAGTCTGATAACCATGGATGCATAACCCTGGAATGTAATGCTGTGCACAGATACTCTCTGATTACATTGCCATTACAAAAACTTCTTAAGACCAAACTGGAACTATAATAATTGTTTTATTAATATAACTTTTTTAGGAAACTAAATGCACTGCAGATCCAGGGCTAATTTACTGCATCTCATTTATTTTTAGCCATCCCCATAGCTAGAATTTAGATTTGTTACATAACAGCAAAAAAATTGCAGTACCAGATTCCTAAAAATGCAGCTGTGCTTTCCTCTTGGCTCTTTTGGGGGCATACAATACTAGAAGAAACCACCTGGGATTTTGATTCAAGTCTTCTGCCACAGCAGAGTTGCTCTTTGCTCTACATGTGAGCCTTTCCTGTTGACATAGGAACGAATTTCTATGGCTGTTATAAATTTAACAGCTAAGTAAAAAATACTAGAAGTCATCAAAAGTAGCTAAAAAAGGAGAAAATCCTTTGCATTAACAAGAATTTAATTTCTGTCTGTTAGGTGAAAAGTAAAAAAAAATAGATTAAGAACTGTAAACATTGTAGTTCATACCAACAAGAGACACAAATCCTTGGTTTTACAATATCAGTAGTTCCTCCTCAATTTTTTAAAGGGAGAGAGAGAAACAGAGTATGCTAAATATGTATATGTGTGGGGAATGAAATGTAACAGATTGGATAAAATATGAACTTTTCAGTCCGTTCCTGAAATTCTGATGCTGGCAAATGGTGATTTATCTTTGTTCCCAGTGCAGCTCTTACAACATTTTGTAAGATCAAGCGCTGTAATAAAATATAACATAGCAAATACTAATCACATTGCCAGTGAGCTGCTGGAAGGCATTTATATGCCATAATAATGCTATAATCAGCACTCAGAAAGAACGGGTATAAATGTATAACCTAATCAAATCCAGGAAAGTACATATTTTCACAGTATTACTTTCTGCTCAGAACTAAATGAGTATTTATACAATCAGAACTGTCAGTTACAAAAATAAATAAATGTAACTGGTCCTTCACCTCCTTTGTTTCCCTGGCTATTGTGTGTGCAGTGCATCAGTAAAGACAATGAATGTCTCCATGTCCTCCTTTCTTTTTTTCCCCCTTTTATCTCCTTTATTTGTGGAACCACGGGTGTTATTTTCCTTTTTTTTCCATCAAACTACAGTTTTCATTATACTGAAAGATGCTGTTAGGTAACAGGGCATTCCTGAGTCTGGTGAAAATGATTTCTTATGAGACCATAGCCCCATTTAGGGGAATAACTGTGTTTTCTCTGTTTATCAGTGCAGAATTCAAATGGCCAATATTTAGACACTCTCAATTTTTTTAACTGAAAAAACCCGATTGATCTGATTATGAACACCAGGAACTTTTCTGAACTAAAACACCCAAAATCAATATTTTGCATTGGTTATGACAGCATTACATACTGGTTTTTAAAATCTAAGTAAAATTGCCATTGTTTTTCTTTCAGCATCACAATTCCTGTTTCTTATTGTGTACGATAATATTTTATATAGTTTAATCATAAATCTTGTACTACTTAAATATACACACACATACCCACAAAACCCTTTGAATTAGAAGCAATGAGAAGTTCATTGCAGGCTGAGTAACATGAAATCCTTTTGTGATGGTGTTTTTGGGGCAAATGGCTCATGAGTGATACAGGGGAAATAGCCAACTGATAGTTGATCAGGGTTTAAAGAGATGTTAAGATCTTGATCTAATAATTGCATACCTTTTCTGTTTTCCCTAATTAGTTTAAATTTAACACAGATTCCAACTGGTTATAGTATTCAAATGGTAAATTCAAAATCCTAAATTTTTAAGTTCATAAATATATTAACTAAAATTCAGATAGGAAAGGGTAGGAAAACATGCTCTCAATAATATAATATTAAAAAGACCTCAACCCCCAGCACTTCCACAGGATATCTTCCTACTTTATGACTTTTCTGAAAGCTTGAATAACTCACAGAAAAGAGTAAAGCTGAATTTATGCAGATAATATAACTGTCTCACCTGCTTTCATTATAAATAGATTGCATTCATTGTAGCTGACCTCTCCTTGATTACATTTCATATTTGAAATTATTATTATTTTAAATTATTTCCTGTTTGAAATACAGATTTTTCAAGTCAGTCTGGCATGCATCTCACTGAGGTGCCTAATTGCCTTTATATTGGAAGATATTGCTTGAAAAATTTATGCCTTTTAAACCCAGACTGATTCATACATAAGGAAACACCTACGCAAGATTATTTTTCAACATGCAGCACAAGGTAGGAAAGTAGTACAAGGTCTGAAGACTGTAGAAATTAACCCTGAGCACCTAAAAATCTCCTGTTAATCCTGTAGGACAAAGCTTTCTATCAGGCTTGAGATTAATTACTAAATATTTCAGAAGAAAGAGTAATGATTTTATGTGCTCAGAGACTGATCACCCCAGCTGGGACTGTAACCGATGCAGCTGAAGACACTATCAGACAACAATCCAAGGAAATCTGAATAGAGACTATGTGGGAAGTATCACCTTTTGCATGGTCTTATTCTATGAATGAAAACAAGAGTTTAGGTCCAGGACTAAAATATTTTTCAAATATTTAGTTCATTTACCTACTTTCATTATTCCTCCTGTTATTGAAAAGCAACCACTTTCCATCCTAACTAAACACTACAATAAATCTCAGTACCACCTGCTGCCTATTCCCTTTGGAAGAATTGGTTATAACATCACAGCAAAATTAAAAGGTGCAGCACATGCAGCCTTTTCTATCACACCGATAGACTAACATCAGAGAGGCCTGAGGTGTGGCAGACATCAGCCCAAAAGTTGAGTTTAGCACAGGATACTTATGCCTCTGAGGCAACTTTTTTCTTATTTCCACATATGAAGGGGTCAAAAGGGCCCAAAGGAAAATGAGTCCAGACCAATACATGTTAGCCTGGGTAAGACAGTGTAAGGAAAGGAGTAGGCAGCAATGACACAGATGCATAAAGTTCTTGTATTCTCTTGCAAGGAGTCTATAGTTGAAATTGCAATCTTGTGTAATACGAAGAAAAACAATTCTCAGTGATAACTGCCAGGAGCAGCCCAAGTGATCTTAAACTCCAGTGGGACCTCAATATCTTATTAAACTGTATGTGAATACAGTGAACTGAAACTTATGGAATCATAAGACACTCATGATAACTTTGCTAAAAAAAAAAAAAGTTTTTGTTCTCTAAGCATGTTGCCTTCCCATCAATAAACATTTTTGCACATTTGGTTTTTCATTAGTGTTTCTAGCATCCTAGTGGAAATAAATGTCATAAGATTGTTTTTTCATGCTAAGTTAATATGCTAGTTTTGCAGACTGGGGGATGTTTTCTCAGTAGGGAAATAATTATTCTGAAAACAATGGACTTTTTTTAATGGCGTCTAAATCTTCATGAGATATCCAGGGCTTCAAGCCAAACCATCCACAGCATGACTTTGACTCTGTTTTGTCAGTGATTGTGTTGGAAACTATGCATTAACAACGATTCTTATTCTACTTACAGGTCTATAATTAGATATATCCAAGTGCTAGCACCGCAAGTGTGTTGAAATAAACCCTTCCAGATACCTGCACAATACTCAGCACCAAGTCATGCCAGATCTAATAATTTCTCAAGCACGTGGTATTTTCACAGGTCACAGTGGAACATATCTGGCTTTGCAGACTTTCAGAAAAATAAAAACCTGCACAGTTTTTTTGAATTTGTGCAGAAAAGCTACATTAGTTTGCCCATCCAATAATTTCTTTTTCTTCTAAGAGTTTTGGCATCAGAATGGCTTCACACATAAACAGTATAAATGGGAACAATTGTCTCTACTGTTATAAACTGCTTTTAGTATAATTCTCCTGCCCCCATCCAGCTTCAAGGAGGTTTTAACCAACTGTGAACGCATTAGTGAGGACATGAGGCTAACCCCACATAGGTTCCACTAAGGGCATCTTGCTTTTTGACCTTCAGCCAGTTGGATCAATCCAAATTTAACCTACATTGATAGTTCAGACTCAGTTGCTGAAAACTCCGCAGTGTAGGATCACCAGCCACATTGCACAAGCCCGTACTGCTTGAGCACAGGTTGTTCAGGCTGCGTGGGAGCCATGGCACCCTTGCCAGGTAAAACTCACAATCTGTGCACTGGTAGACATGGCATTTTTTGGGTGGGAACATTGTGTGTTGCCCTGTTACCTGTTGTGCTCTCAGCTGTGAAGCTCGGCATGGATTAAGGTCATGTCATGACTTGTCCCTTTTTCACTCCAGAAGCTGTGCTGTACACCAGGTGCTAAAACAAGTCAGAAAAATGCTATCTGACATTGTAATTCTAGGCAACGTGCAACATGTAGTACATAGGGACTTGCTGTGATTTCTTCCCAAGTTTTATAAATGCAAATAAATGAGGGAAGTCTGTAATACAACACTTAACATTTTCTTATATAAGAACTACTTTTTATCTCAGTCTTGCCTCAGTCATTTAGCTATAGGATGTTTCAATACCATTAACTGGAATGAGGTAGGTTACAATAGGCAAACAGATTTCAGCAATTTTCAGGAAAAAATATGCTAAAATTTAATTGACATAACAGAATTGAAGTTCTATGTTGAACTCTAACTCTTCCTCTTGATATGCTTTTATAAATGTGAGACTCTAGTTATGGTGTTTTAAATAATACTTATTTAGACCTTTAGATTTAATTTAAAAGTATTTCTTGGGAATCTTTTCATTCATTATTGTCATTTATTCATGATACTTTTTAATGTGATTATTTAGCATGACATTTAAGAGACAGTACTGACTATAACTTCAATAAATTCCCTGAATCCAGCCGGTTTCATCACTGCCAAGCTTCTGTTATTTTTTAATCTCTGAGTTTGACTGCTGTAGCTTCTGGAGTTTACAAACAGAAGCAGGAATATTCTAAGTCCTAAATGACGATAATCCACTATTTTAAAAACATTTTTCTATGTAAAATAAGTACTATGGCAATTTGTTCGCTCAGATTGGGAAAGGTTAGGGAATATCTTTGGAATCCTTCTTTGCCAGAAGAAATTACTTACATATTCATAAAAATAATTCTAATAAAGATTCTTATTTTGTTGAATACTTACCTCATTGTACACATCTCCATTTTTATCACCTTAGAAAAAACTCTGACTAGAATAATGCAGTTTTCCTTAGAATTTTTTTAAATGATTTTTTTATTGTTCTAAAATTTTACTTGAATTTTCTTATTTTACAAACTTCTGCCTTTTCCTTCACTCTTAGCTCCTTTTTCAAAAAAGCTGAGGGGACTATAACTCTTTATTAGAAACATAGCATTTGCAACGTGTATTAATATGTATTAACATGTACATAACATGTATTTCATGTTAAGACTTTGCAAAAAGTAGGTCTTTTTTTATTTAAAAGGGTCTGCTCTATGCTTCTCTGATGTGACCAGTACATAGACAGAAGAATATAAAAGCATCCACGGGGTTTTGTTTCCCCTGAGGGCAAGCTGTTGCTTTAAAAAAATTTAGCCTCATAGTTTCTGAAAGTTTGGGATTCATGAATAACATGGCAGCATATCTAGTTAGTTTTGCAAAATGCCTTTAATGCAGGGTGGTGTGCAGGTAGAAGGTAGAAGAATTTTTAACATTATTTGCAATAAATATCCATACAAAACCAGTAATTGGACAGTACGGATCACTCACACAATTTGATTTCAATTAGGCTTTTTAAGAATATGATATCCCTAAAAACTATTGGTGTTTTAATGTGTGGCTACAGCAAAAAAGAATATTCCAAGACTCTGGAATCTCTTATGCCTTACTCTGCAGTAATGTATTCAAAGGGAATCTAGCTTTCAGAGCTAGTCTAAGAAAATTTGTCTAATTTCATGTAGAATAGTTTAGGTGAGTGTATGTAGCCAAAGGACCAAATTTGAGCATAGTAATAGTAATCTCCATAAAGAGAAGAACTTTCTGAGCTGCAGTTGTCTAGGTTCTTACTGTTCCTTAGTGTTAGAATGGACATTAAGATACCTCCATCTGTATTTCTGCCAAAGTCTAAGTTCCAGAACTGGAATTAATTGTCGTCTATTTAAATTGTTATCTCTGTCATCACATGCCCCTAGAAATTCCCCTGTATGTTTATGTTATAAAACACAGTAGAAAAAACACAGCATATACAACAGAACAACAAATCACAGCATTATCGATAGAAAATGTGTAAAAACATGTTTCTGAGACTTTCAAAGAACCAAGTATACACAGCTCGTTGTAATAAGCAACATAATTTACTGTGCAGAAAACTTAATCTTTCCAATTTTTCCCAAGCTGGGTATCATTGTAACATTTGAAAGCATTAATCTCTCTGCATTACCTAAAATGATTGATAGGTATTGATAGATCTTGGGTGGGTTTTTGGTTTTGCTTTTTTTTTTTTCCTTTTTTTTAAATACATATGCTTCTTATTTCACAGCAAGGATGCTTCTAGAAGAGCTGATAACATACCCATGGGGTTGTGGTCATATAAATTACAAGTGTCAAGCAATGCAATGTCTTTTCTCTAAACAAAGCAGAAGTGTTACATATAGAGTAGTTTCTCCAAACATCTCTCTGGGGAAATTCTTCCAGGTTTTAAGATCTTACATCTGAGCAATATTGGATTCTGTCAAAGAGATCTGCTGTGAATTCTAAAGTTTCAAATCTTGGACAATATGTCTCTCTAGTCTTTACAGTATCTGCAATGCAGCAGTCATCTTTAGCAATTAAAAAATACCCTCGCGTCTGTCTTCTGGATTCCCCAACCCTAGAAATTTAGAACCATTATTACTTTCTATTCAAGGATATTCAGCTGTCTCCAAATCCTGCTTAATTAATAGATAGCACTTTAAATTATGTATGTCATCTGAATAATAGAAAATATTCTGGAAAGTTACGCAGCTTAAGTCTGTTTGGGAAGGGGAACATTTCTTTCCATTAATCCTTCAAAATGCTTTTCAAGTTTGATGACTGCCATGTCAAACACGCACAAAGATCTCTATGGGATGCCACTGATCATCCAGGGATAATGAGATACACAGTTCACTTCTATTTGTAATGTACTGCTGACTGATTCGTGCACACTCCTCTAATAGCCTTATGTGGACCCAGTAGGAAAGAATATAAAAAATCTTACTTTTGAGGAAGAACAGACTTTGCCTACCATTACTTTTTCTCAAAAAGGAATGTTGCTGGTCAAACAGCACACTGATATTTCAGCATGCACCTGTTTGAAATGTGTCATGAATTTCCTTGATTTGTACTTATCTCTTTCATTTAAAAGGACACTTGCAATAACAAATGCCATGGTTTGAACTTGGAAACTGAATGATAGGCATTTAATCATTAAAGTAATGCAAACATACCTCAGCCTGGCATGTTATAATGAAATAGGCAGTTTGTGTTCACATTTCATAACACACTGAAAACTTTCAGTTGATGATTATGAAAAAGAAAAAACATTTAAATCACGTATAGAACATTTGAGTGCAACAAAGTGCCCATTTGTCTTTCTAGTATAGCTCTAGAGTCTTTCTATTCAAAGACTAAGTGGATCATACTTGGGTTTGGGGTTTTTTCCAGTCTATGTGTGCAGAATTTTTTTCATAAATATTCCTGCAGCACTTATAGGAAGGTTCACTGATATGATGAGAAATGGGATAAGACAAAACACAAGTGTTTTCATACAGAAACCTCAAAACTAAGAAACATATATTTTAAGGTTTGGCTTCTCTGATTATTGAATAACAGAAAACAGTATTTTCTGCACAAATTCCAATCTGTCTACTTAAAAAAAAAAATCGATTTTAGCTCAGTATTTAATTTTAAAAAATGCTTCATACAAGTCTGGTATTAATTTTATAACCCTTAGGAAGAACTAAAATTTTGGAACAATATTCTCTCCATTTAGGCAATGGAACATAGCTTTCTGTGGTAGTTCATGTTATTATTACCATTGGATTCAATGTAGCTTCAAAGTCTTTCACCCATATGCATTTATTGCAAGCAATTAAAACTGATTATTTATGGAATATATATAAGGGGAAAAGCACATGCTGCCTTCAAGTGTTTCCAAGGCTACAAAAAAGAAAAAGGACAATGGATGACTGCATATACTAAATAGTTGCTAAAATATAATAAAACATTTCTTTAAAAAGAGTTTTACCTTAGCTGAAGTGTATGTTTTTGTTTCTTATGTAAAATAAGATCCCCATCTCAAAATGCCAAATCCTGACATCCACGGCACTCCACAGTTACTTGCCTTTTTCCAGAATCTCATGTACCCTCCTACTAACTTATCTGAATGTTGTTTACTAACAAGAAATAGGACCAGCTAAATAATATGGATCCTGAACACAAGCTGAGGCAATAACCTCCCTCCCAGAGGACCTGTGTTCCTTTTTTTACAGTCGTTTTCACTTAACTACACCGTTTCTCTTTCTGCTGACAGAAGAAGGTAAAGTGAGGTAGTGAGTCTACCATGATTTTGAGGGGAACACTGGGAGAGGAAATTTCAAGCCTGTCCTTACTCCTGATTGTTTGAGATCCACAATGGAGCCAAGGCAAACAAAATATCAGAACAGACAAAAATCCTCCATAGTCTTCTCCAACACACTGCTGGAGCAGCCAGCAGAATTTCACATTTAGGAAACCCAGCACATTTTCATGCAATGAAAGGAGGAGGCAAGTCCACTTCAGTGGTTACCTGCATATCACCACTTCAACCCCATTTTGAAAGAAACCTGAAAATCTGAAAAGTCACGCTAACTAAAACATTTTGTGAGTGGCTGATGAACCAACATTTCCCGTTATGTTATCAGATTTGGCTTATGGGTTGTGATATGAGTCTGCATCACACTATATTACAAACTGATATTACAATCAGATAATGTGATATGATATAATATAAAATAACATAACATAATATAATTGAGTACAATAATAATTCCCATAACTTTCAGGCTTCCCCTAGGAGTGTGAAGTATGAGTCTATATTTACCTATGTATAATTCAGCAATCCATTATGTCCAGCGTCTGTTGCTGACATGACATAGCAGTGTCATCAATTCTTAGAATTTCACTTATATAAATTTATGTTTTCAAGGCTTTATTTGCTTATTTGTTTCATTAGAAAGCTGATATTCTCTTTCACAGGATCAAAGATCAGTTCTTTTCTCAAGGGCTGTCCATAAGTCATTCTACTCTGAAATAATTTCTGTGGTATCTAAAATGTCACTCACTCATTTCTTCTCTCTGATTTGACCATTAGTCAGTGACTCCAGACTGTCTGTGCACTGTACAGTGTTAAAAATATTATCAAAAGATTTTTCATCTTCAACTACATGATTCTCTCAGGACACAGTTCCATCAGAAAGGTCTGTTTACAGCCTTGAGTGTTTGAAATTTCCCAATGAGAAGCAAAGGATAAGGCTTAGAATCATATATTGTGGCAACTGCACACAAACCATCAGATTATACTATTTCCAGGGATGAGAGGAAGGATAGGGGATGCGTCAAAATTACTACCTCAGCAGTGGATGATTATCTCAGAATTATTTTAGAATTCATTGGGTTCTACTTCCTCTTGTACTATGGAAAATTAGGATATGAAAACATATTAATGGTGAGGCTTAACTTCTGAAGATGACATACAAAACAGCAGTTTCCTCTGGTGAATATTATAAGAACAAAGATATTACCCCCTTTTCATACTCACAAATGAGGAGCAGAGCTGTGTCTTTCTCAAACTTTCCACTTTCCATATTGCTTTAGGGCATTATATATATATATGTATATCTTTGCAAACACATAGCTAAACCAGTGCAAAATGGAAATCTTAGGGGACGAACTTCTACAACTATTTCAGATTAGACATTACATGCAAGCTCACTGTATCTGTTTCAAACAGGACACCACCCTTTTGTGCACCTCCTTCCTTCTTCCACTTTCAACCTCCTTCCTCTCTCCCTATTAAATTTTAATATCAAAGTAAAGAAAAATGCACACATTTGATTTTTTTTAATAATTTATGAAAAGTCAGGAAAGAAACTTTCTGAACTTAAAGCCTCTGTTACACAAAGTATGTTAGGGATCACAATAAGCTTTTCTCAGAGAAAAAGGTGTTTATTCAATTTTCAAGGTAGTTTTACAAGAGAAAAATGTAACACACCAGTAAAATATAATGCAGAATTTATCTTCTCCCTGGATTTGGATAAAGCTAAAATAGCATAACAAAAATGAAATAATCTTATTTGCTAATTCGCAGTACCTTCTAGTGAAATTAAACCCTGTGCCAGTTCGTGAAGTAAGCAACTAGTATATTTATCCCAGTGAGCTCTGGTCAAAGGATAACTTGAAATTTTTTTAACAGAAGTTATAGCTCACATCTGCATTTTTGCACCTTTATGAATTCATGGAAATTCAAGCTTGCTGAGCTTCACCATGGTTGCTGGGAACAATTCAGCTACACGTGGCCCTTCTCAGCCCATTAAGGCGGAGGAAAAGGAGCTGAAGTAGCCAGTAAGATGTTACGTGTCTCAGTAACTTTCACAAACTCACCCCTACTAACTTTCCACATCAGACCAGTTACACCATATATCTCAACTTTGCCCCTATGCTGCACCTAACAGTCCTCTGGAAGACTGTCTTTCATCCATTCATGCTATGAGATCATCTTACTTTCCCTACTGCATCTGAAAGACGAGCTATAAAAAACACCCACAAAACCAACTATGAAAACCACCACTCTTACAGGAAAACTCCACTGCCAAAAAAAAAGTAAAATTTTGCTGGAAACAAAGTGCTAACTGACAACTTCCAAAATACTCCTGAGAAGACAAAGAAACCATAAACCTAGGGCAGTCAAAAAAAAAAGCTAATAGCTTGGGCAAAGTTAAATGCAAATGTGAAGTGCAGTTCTGACAGCATGAGTTAAAGGAGAGTTACAAATTGCCTTGCCCTTTTCTGAGGAATGAGTGTTCTCCTTGGAGAGAGGGTAGATACAGGCCATTTTCCAGTATTTTGATATTAATGGCAATCTCTGGTACATGTACGGAATGGGAAACATCTCTTGGTTCTTTTAACTTCCACTGCTGAAAGAAAGAGAGAAATCTAAGCTGGAATAAGAAAAAGAAATTTCAGGACACAGTTCATTCAAGCCAGCAAACCTCACCCTGAACTATAGGTGAGTAGGGACAGGAGGAAGAAGCACCTCTGTGAAGATCTTTGCTCCCAGGGTGTTTCAGTATGGAAATTTTCCCCCCCATCCAAGCATTGTGGTTTGTTTGATTGGTTTTTTCATGGTTCTATTAAGATACAGAATATTTAGTTATCATATGCATTGTATGTCTTATTCCAATAACCTTTCCTGTTTAAAAAAAGGTTTAAAATTTAAAAATCCATGTCCTGAAGACTTGTTTATGTGATTTATTGTCTCAGTCATTCTTTGTGTGCGTATGATTGCATTTCCAAACCTGCATCCATAACTCTCCATTGACTTCTATGGCAGTTCTCCATGTAAAGCAAAAGTAATTCCTAAAGCAAAGAGGTTTTTTAATATTTCCTGCAAAAATAGTTATTGTTTGCTTCTACTTCAGCACATTGTCACACAAGATTGTTTCCTCACTTACTGTCATGTGGATAGACTCACTCCACTTTGTAGCCCTTTCTTATCTCAGCTTTTCCCACATAATCTCTAACTCAGTTGTCCTTTCTCTGGTCCCCTTGTAGTGAGTCAGCTTGCAGTCCCTATGGAACCCCTAAGGATGAAATGAGTCTTTTTGAAGGCCCTTTTAGTCTTTCTTTTAACTATAGTTCCATTTTTCCACTAAATTCTCACTCTCCTTGCCACAGTAGCCATTCCATTACAGCATGTTAGCTTATTCCTTTATTTTTTTCCAAAAGCTAATTTACTGCTTCCCAAATCAATTCTTTTTTGCTTCCTGCTGTAATCTCAGGTAGCCCAACGTTTTTCCACAAAGTCCTAGTTTACCTCAGCATTTCCCTCCTAAAGTCCCCTGCTTATCACTCCAGGAACCTTGTCCTTTTCCACCTAAGCACCCCTGTTATCACTTCTGAAGTAGTTTTACCCACCTAGCCAAAACCCTTCATTGCCCATATGACAGTAAACCTCTTTTTGCTTCTGAATTCTTCAAAATGCTGCATCTGAGATACCTCAGCATTTCCCACCAAAACTTTCTGTTGTCCCCTCAACAAACTTTGGTGTTTCCCATCTGACACTTTATCACCTCCCTCTTGAATTAACTCAGGTTTTACTAAACAAAACTGTTAATTCCTCTTTCTAAGTCATGTTCACACTTCTAACTAAATCCTACACTTTTTCTTCCCTCTGAGGTGCCTCAGTGTTTTCCACTCACACAGGTGTACTGCTCTCTTCAGGTAGTTCCCCCACTCCCACATTTCACTATCACCTTGAGGCACCTCAACATCCATCCTACACATGTCACCTTTAAATAGGTGAGCACCCTCTAGCCTCAAGAACCTTCAGTGTTCCCTTTGAGATACCTCAGCTTTTCTCCCCAGCTCTGATGTACTGGGTTGTGCTATATTGTGTCCCCTCAATGCACTGCTCCCTCTGCAGGAAATCTGTGACAAACCTCACCCAAGGCCTCTGCCTTTTCCACTCAAATTCTTCTCCAAACTCTCACAGTTCTCTCCCAAGCCCTCTCAAGGACCTCAGTGTTTCCCCCAGAACAGCCCCTGCTCCCCCCAGAGACATCGCAGCCCTTCCTGCCAAAGCCCTGACCCTGCATCCCTGAAGTATCTCAGTACTCCCGAAGCACCCGAGCACTCTCCTCGTTGGATGTGACTCAGCACTTTTGTCTGACAGCCCAGCATTTTCTGCCCAAATGCCTCCTCTGTCCTCCCCTGAGAAACCTCACATAAAGGGGTATTGTGGATTGAAGACTAGAATATTAAACAAACTCTGTCCGCTGCAAAATTAATGCCTGCCGAGGTACCTCAGCACATTCTGCACTGCTGTACCTCAGAGGCATGTTGGAACATCATCTACATAAAATACAGTTGAGAGTCTATAGTGGCCAGTAAGATTAACTCTGAAACTTGTTTGCATCCTCTGTAAAAAAGCCTCAGGGTGGTTGTTCCAGATTGCCAGCTCACCTACTGAATGGTCATGGCTGACCTGAAGTAGGTCATACACATAAAACTGTTACAAATTCTGAGGAAGACTGGAAGAAAATGCTCCATTGCAGAAACTTTATCCATAAATTACTCTGCAAGAAAACAGGCCTGTAGATTAAAAAAACCAAAACCAAAACCAAAAAATCCCCAAACTATCAAACCCCAGCTTCCATTATAAAAGTCAAAGAAAAAAAAAGGAGGTATGGGGTTAAGTAAGTGCCTTTGATGCATAATATCAACACTTCTGATGGCAAATAGATCCAGAATCCTGTTTACGGAGATCCAAATGGCAAATGCCTTATTCGAGGGCTCAGAATATTGAACTTACACAGACAGAAACAAAATATGTGAGTTTTCTCTCTGTAACATATAGAAAAACTCCTACAGATGCCAGTGAATATAACATTTTACTGATCTGTTTGTGTGGCAATTCCTAGTATTTATGTTTAGCCTAAGTATGAACTTTCTGTTGAAAAACAAGTCAACCATGAGGACCACAGAATCCTCCCAGTCCAATGTAAAACATCTAGAAGGACTCAGATATCCTGTTCATGTAAGTGGTAAAGAGATAACTGAATCTCCAGTCCACAACTGATTGAAAGACAACTCCACCCTGGGCTGTAAGGTGAGTAGGAACTGATTGCCTAACTTCCATGTTACTTGGCCTTTTCTTTGCAGCTGAATGTCAGTGAATATGTGACTGAAGTACACATTTTGACTTGTCAGACACAGAGAAGACTTCTTAACAAGCTTTTGTACCTCTCAAACAGAAATGTGCAGGAAACACAGTATTAGAAAAATCTGGAAAGTATATTAATATGGAAATACTGCCTTTCTTCAGACAGAGATCAGCTGGTGCAAATTTGTTTAGAATACATGTCAACAAAATGGAGAACAGAAAATGAAATGTTTTATCTGTGAAAACATTTTAATGAGAACAACTAAGTGTAATTGGTGGACTGGTCTTCTAAACATGCTTCAGATAGGACTGTACCATCTGGAGTTACCAGCAATTTGATGAAATGCCAGATTTCTAGTTTTGAATTCACTGATATTACTGTAATCTATTTTATATATTCTTTATTTTGGATTCATGACTAACATCACAATGTACTTTTTGCAGAACAAATATTGCCTAACAAAAACACCTATTTCTATTTTTGTTATTATCTTATCACCAAGAAGCATTTAGGAATATCTAACTGAGTAATCACTGCATTATCTAAACAAACTCTTTTGCAACACAATGTTTTGTCAATATTATTACTGATCCTGGTCAGCTTCACAAAGGACATCAGCTTCCCAAAATATATTTTATTAAATACATAATACAAATATACAAATAAATACAAATAACAGAGTCGTTTTGCTACATTGTGTAACAACAAATAACAAAGAAGGAATTGAATGAAAATTACATGCATGTGGCAATAAAGTAGTAAAGCAAAGTAAAAGCATGCTTTTTATTTCTTTTAGAAATTGTCCTTCAAGCATCCTTGTATTTGATTTTCTTCTTTGTGTAGAAGTTGCTAAAAGTAAGTGCAATGGAAACAGATTTTTACAAGACAAAGATATAAGCACTCAAATAATGTAGTTGCAAAAATTCTGCTTCATCTTTTTCAAATTTACTCAGTCTTCTGGCTAGCTTTGATTTTCTAAATTTCTCACTATTATGGCTATGTGAACCACTATATCATTACCTCCCTAAAGACTTTATCATTACCTCCGTAAAGACTCCAATATTGCTCCCCTCTGCTTTTTTATATTATCTTTTCCCAAATGGTTTATTAGGTAGCTTAAAGTTACTTTGTCCACAAATTGGGGTTTCATGTGTTATTGTGACATATAACACAATGTCATAGTCTAATGCTCCTAAATTACCTTCTCTTTCACAATCACTGCTTCTCCTTCAGCCTTCACCAGTAGAGATTTACCCTTGCTACCATGGGCATTGCCTTGTTCTGCTGCTTGATGTTCTAGCATCACAAGTCCAGTGTTTGTCTCTGTGAAAACAATTGCCCTTTCACTCTTGTTTTTCAACCTTCTTAGGTCGAAGATACATGGAAGCAAGTCTGAGGAATTGGCTTTATTTATAAATTTGCCATCTGAAGGTTCTCTTCCTTTTCATCTGCAACTGAACCTCCTTCCTCTACTCTGACACTGAACAAACAGGATGCTTACCTCAGAAGGCTAAA
Organism: Pachyramphus minor; assembly: GCA_013397135.1. Lineage (NCBI taxonomy): Eukaryota > Metazoa > Chordata > Aves > Passeriformes > Tyrannidae > Pachyramphus > Pachyramphus minor. Next base: position 449,166 of record VYXB01004105.1, on the reverse strand, counting down.
AAGCAGGGACATACAGCTGCCTTACCTTCGTGGGTGTCCATGTATTCAGTGTACATATGATTTCAGCTTTGCAGGAATAAGGAGCTAGCTCATTCACAATAAGCAGACAGACCCAAATGAACAGAAAGCAAGTGAGCATCTCTGGATTGTATTTCCTTTGCTTAAATTGAGTTATATGAGTAGGCTAATCCAGTCTTCTCTTCTACCAGAGAGAGACATGACTTTTGAAAGTTCTTGAGTGTCACTTTCTGACCACAAGATGGAGGAAGCCTTTCTCACTATCAAGGAGCTCATCACAGGGTGTGAAATCAGATGTCCTGTCTCTCTGATGTTTTGCTAATATTTTTTTCTTCTACTCCAATTTTGTTTGTTTCTTATAGCAATCTGCTTTTGGAGCACCTTCTTCCTCACTTCTTTCTCTTCTTGCTCCCAATGGAAACAATACAAAACAAAGTGGTCCGGTTTCTAATATCTAGGAAAGTATGATCTTGGATAGAGGCAATACACATTGGTTTGCAATTAACACATTGCTTTTGAGTGGGAGGGACTGAACTACTAGGGAAGTTTTGCTTCCTTTTCCATACTGTCTCAGAGTTATGTTTCTCGTGGAAGCATGCCAGCTTATACAGAGCGTTTTACCCATAAAATAAGGTAATGATAGTACTGACATTCATGTGGAACACAAAGTCCTAAAACTTCTATATTCACAATAACAACTTGATAGAAGACAGCATCTAAAGAAAAAAATGGTGGTCTAAGCTTCCAGCTGTATATTTATTGCATATATATGGTAAATTAGGATAAATCTGATCAATTGTAACTTTTGCAGCATTTGACATTTTTTCTTAGCTTAACCAATAAAGCAACCTTCTCCAGTTTCCTCTGAATCCATCTTGAAAAGCAAAACCAATTTATTTATGTCATATCTCCAAAATTCAGAAAGCAAACCTCAGATACTGACAGACAAATAGAATTTTGAGATAATCTAATTAATCTAAACAATAAAAGAAATAAGATTATTAAGTGATATACAATAATTCCTGAAATAAACTGAAATTCAATTCGAATGTACTGGATGATGTGTCTTGTAGCACACTTTTTGTTGTGAGAATCATCCACTAAATATCATAATTCAAAAACAACATGGAAAGCAGATGCTACATTCCTTTTTTCAATAAAATTGTTTTGTGCTTTGAGTGCCATACTGTAACTGAAATTAACATTTTGACTAGGAAAAGTAAACAATTTCTTAAGAGAATTAATTTATTTTTATTGTTGGTTAGGATTCCTGTACGTGTCTCAGGAAATTTCTGCACAGAATTAAGAGTAAATACAGCATGCAGCCACATGTATTATGTCTGTCTCTTAGGCAGTGTCAAGCCAATTGTGCATATATTAAAAAACTGACTGATGAGTCTCCGAGTGTGTACAACAACTCAGAGCATCCCTTCTGTATATGACTTACTGTACCCAAGCAGATCAGGTAGAGTTCTGTGCAGCAGCCATTGCTTCAGAAGTCCTGGATGTTAGGATATCTCAGGGGAATCAGGCACTCAGGAACTACTGCTCTGACAAAACACAAAAACATCTCTGCTTGTTTAGGCCAAAGACACATCTAGCTGAATATTCTGTCTGCAGCAACAGATGATGGTGCTTATTTGAAAGAAAAACATATTTAAAAAAGTTAGCATAGGTGCTCCTATCCTGCAGCAATCTGTGGGTAAGAAATTTTCTGAGGCAGTGACGTTATCTTTACAATTAATAAAAATTTATAGTATCCAAAACATTCCGTGGAAAGGAATGTTAGCTCAATCTTATATGTTGTGGGAAGGACCATCTTCTTTTTTTTTTTCATTTTGAGCTGCCTCATGAAGGTTTTAATGTTTTAATGTCAATGTTTTAAGCCTCTTGTTATTGCCAAGAGTTGTTTCCTATTCATAACCTTCATAAATCTTTCTGACAGTAGATCTGGATTGGTGTTTTGCAGACTGAAGGAGGTTGTTTTTTTAGTACAGAATCTTCCCTACACTTGTTCCAGTTCTGCTACATCCTTTCTGACATGAGGGATTACATATGGTATTCAAGATGCAGAAGCACAATCGATTCATTCTGAACCATAATATTTTTTCCAGTTTTTTCTTTGTTTATTTTTTTCTTTCCCCTTCTGTCTTTGTCTTTCTCTTTTCCCTTTTTTCCTGTCCTTTTTTTTACCTTTTCTCTTTTTTCCTTTTTATTTATTTTTTGATTCTTACTCAGCTAACACTTTCATAGACCTGTTATTATAATCCTAAGGTGTCTTTCAAGACTTGTAGTAAACATGTAAGTATATATTTTAAATTTGTACTCATATGTATGATTTTATAAATTTTGATTCTGAAATTTTCCTGCCTTTTTATCACCCAACCACTCAGTTTTTCAATGTTCTTCTGCAATTCTTCACAGTCACCCTTAGCTTTACTAACCTTATTAATGTAAAGGCCAGCAAATTTTGCCACCTTATTGCTCTCCAGATCTCTTTTGACAGATAAAGTTTTCATGTATTGTCCACGTCCATATATGTCCATTCTCATTCAAGCTGACAAGTGTCAAGGCAGGCTAAGCAATTCAGCTCTTTCACATATTCAAAACTCACTTCTAAAAATTAATCAGCAATAGACCAAAGATCTGAATTCAGAAGTTCTCACAGAGTTTCAGGACACATGACTCAGGATGAAAATAATAATAATAATAACAATAATAGTAATAGTAGTAATAATAATAGGAACAACTACTACTACTTTTTACTGGCTTAAATAAGTGGAGACTTGATGTTGGCACTATTGATCCCATTTGCATAGTGCTTCTCCCTTTGCCTGGTCAAAACTAAGGTAATTTCTGTAACAAATGGCCACTCAGTGCTAGAGGGAGAAAGGTTTTGATCATTTCATAAGATCTGTTTTACTTTCTTTCTGAAGCACTGTAGTAGCATTGCTTTTCATCTTATTGTACAGTTCATCAAACAAAAAGAAATATTTTCCATTTTGTGATGTGGAGAGTGGATGTTTTTCCAGTCCTTCTGGACCAAACATAATTCACATTATTGTCTTAGATTGCAGGAGACTGGATATGATGAGCCATGTCTCTTCCATGACTCTTGTCCTTGGTTCTCAAAGAGCCTATCATCAACAATAAATTACTACAAAAAATAAACAAACAAGAAAGAAAACGAAAGAAACATGTCATGATAAGAGAACTGGGACAAATGGAGGGACAGCATAAAACACTTAGGTCATGGATGGGAAACTGGAAGTTAGGAGGAAAAGCAGAGGCTACTCCTGTGCAATATATATTCATTTTAGTTTCTATTTCCACTTTCTTTAGATCACTTTTGAGTACAACTTGTGTATGTGACGTGAAATGTTCTTGCTTTTTCTCCTTCTGATGACTGATTTCAGAATAATCATTGAGTAAGTGATCTATCTCAACTGTCTCTGTGTCTTACTGGTGACATTATGAGAAGAAGATTCCATTTACAAGATTTTCAGTTTCGTCTGAAGACACTGAGCTCATAGGTACCGTAATTTCTCTTAAGAATAAGAGAATATTTCTTAAGGTGGGTTTTCAAAATTACTTCTTTCCACAGACATAGTTTTACTTGCGAGGTTTGCAATTGACTTTTAGCTTTCATGACCGATGACATGATGCAGATCTTACCTATCAGTGAGGAATCAATAATAAGAGTTGAGCGGTGAGGAATCAATAACAAGAGTTGAGCACTAAGGCAATGTGCTTTCAGTAGTCATTTTTTCTAGGCAGACAAGCTTACATTTCCTGAAATATTTTTTTTTTTAAGGTTTAAGTGTTGGGGATTTTTTGGTTAGTTTGGGCATTTTTTAGATACAGAGAATTATAATTGAGTCAAAGGTCAATTTACATTGTAATCAATGTACATTGATTCCCTGTGGTAAAATCTGGATGCAATTGAAAGATTAACACATTCCAACCAAAGAGATGAAAAAACCCAGCATATTTTGTGGAACGAACTCCCTGAGTACCAAAAGAACCAAGGCCAAATGAGCATTAAAATTCTTGAGGACGTAATGATTTCCCAAAAGCTATTCAACGAGTCTAAATATGCAACTTTCTCACCTGCTAGTCTCCTGTATCTTCTTGATATCTTATGCTACACTGCTTTCCTCAAACTGCAAAGAAGTGTCTGTTTATGATTTTCCACACAAACCAGCTTTTGTTTCAAAGGGACTTTTTAAGAATTTTTCGTAGTGCTTCTGTTATTCTCTTTCTTAACACTGATCTTTTGCAAAAAAACCCAAACCCAACACAAACTTGTTCTTCCTCGTGACTGCGAGGAGATAAAACTCAGTTTTACTCATGTCTGCAAGGACAGTAATGCTGGCACAAGGAACAGGACAGAAGATGAGAACTGGGGAAAGAGTAAGACCGCTTGTTTTTCTGGCAGTGCCAGTTTATGCTGCACGGAAGTTATGAAAATACAATATAAGAAATACAGTCTGAGATGTCAAGTGTGCAGAAATCTACAGTAAAACATCTGAATAAAGGGAGAAAGATATTTTAGATTCAATTATGACATAAGTGGATTAAAAATTACAATCTTTAATTACTTCATGGATTTTGTGCCTAATGCCTGTCATATATTGACATTTTAATGAGAGCCTGTCTACCCAAAACATTATTGCAAGCATGGGAAGAATGCTGCAGCAAAAATGAGATGGATTCATTGAGAGCATGTGTCAGGATGGAATAAAGGTCTTCCAGACTTCAGACAGTTGGTAAAGTCCTCTGATAGCCACAAAAACTTCACTCAAGGTTAGGGGAGACATGCCTGAACCATGATAATCAGATAAACAACCAGTTTACTGACACTTGTTCTATTTCTTATAAACAGGTCATTACAGGGAAGCCACATTCAGTTTTCCAGAGACTATTACTCTCTCCAAATGTGACTCCCTCCAAACTCCAACACACTGACTTCAGCTGTGCAAACAGTTGAAATTTCTGAGTTGTTTGTACATATCAGAATAAATCACATTTATAGATGCAGCTTGGATATGGTTGGTTTTGTAACCAAATTAGGGTTATATTAGTATTTGCTGAAAATATTGGACTGAAATAAACTAGAAAAAGAATGTAATAGACTCCAATAAATGAATTAGTAAATGAACACTTAGAACAATTGGAGGGGAACTTGTCCATTGATCTGTGAAGGAATTTGGATTGCTATCAGTGATGGCTGTGGGCATCTCAGCCATCAAAATTACTGGCTATATTTTGAAAAAATAAAGTAAAATAAGAATATGGTACTGTAAGATAAAAGTTATATATTTTTTCCATATTTAGAAATGTATTTTGGGGGAAAAGGTTTTTTCCTATAAGTCATGTTTTTTCTTCTCATCTAGTTATAAAGTGACCAACTCTTTCTACAAAGAAAGAACTATGAAACTTGTGTAATTTAACACTGTAAAATAATTCAAAGCTTTGAAATGAGTAAAACATTCTGTACTGTAGCTATTTTAATCTTGTTTCAGTACTAGATATCTCAGCTGTGCAAGCTACAATATTGATTCATCTGCGTGGAATGAAATATGACTAGCAAAAGTGATATGGAAAATTCTGTTTATCTGATTTCCTTTGTCTGCCACTGCTCCTGACCATGAGTACCTTAGCTTGCAATAGTTCAGCCAATGAATGACAAAAAGCCTCTGAGATAGGAGCAGTAGTTTCAAAGATCATTGAGTCCAGCTCCTGGCCCTGCACAGGACAGCCCCAAGAATAAAACCATGTGCCTGAGGCCATTGTCCAGATGCTGCTTGAACTCAGGCAGGCTTGGTGCTATGACTGCTTCCCTGGGCAGCCTGTTCCAGTGCCCAACCACCCTCTAGAACCTTTTCCTAATATCCAGCCTAAACCTCCCCTGAAGCAGCTTCAGGCCATTCCCTCGGGTCCTGTCACTGGTCATAAGAGAGATCAGTGCTTGCCCCTCTGCTTCCCCTCACAAGGAAGCTGTAGACTGTGATGAGGTCTCCCCTCAGCCTCCTCTTCTCCAGCCTGAATAAACCAAGTGACCTCAGCCGCTTCTTATAAGGTTTCCCCTCAAGGCCCTTCACCATCTTTGTAGCCCTTCTTTGGATGCTCTCTTGCAGCTTAATATCTTTCATATATTGCAGTGCCCAAAACTGCACACAGTATTCAAGCTGAAGTCTCACCAGTGCAGAGCAGAGTGGGACAATCACCAACCCTGACTGGCTGGCAGTACTTTGCCTGACGCCCCCCAGGATCCAGAATCCAGCACTTGTCTTTCTTAAACTTCATATGGCTGGTGATTGCCCAGACCTCTAATTTGTCTGGGTCTCTCTGCAGGACCTCTCTGACTTTGAAGGTGTCAATGGTTCCTCCCAGTTTAGTATCACAGGCAAACTTAGTATACCTTTGAGTCCTGGGTCCAAAACGCTTATGAAGACACTGAAGAGCACTGACCCTAAAACGGAACCCTCCAGAATCCCACTAGTGACCAGTAGACAGCCTGATGTTACCCCATTTGCTACAACTCTTTCCACCCAACCTGTGAGCCAAATTGCTCACACACCACATGATGTGTTTATCCAGCTGTGTGCTGGACCGTTTGTCCAGAAGGATTCTGTGAGAAACAGTATGGAAAGCTTTAATGGTATCAAAAAAGATTAGATCAACTGGCTTTGCTTGGTCAGCTAGGTGGGCTAGCTTCTCATAAATGGAAAACAAGTTTGTCGAGGAGGACTTTCTCCTCCTGAAGCCATGCTGGTTACGATCCATGCATGACTACATTGTCCTTCAGGTGTTTTTCAATACCTCCCAGAATAATCTTCTCCATAGTTTTACCAGTCACTGAAGTGAGACTGATAGGTCTGTAGTTTCCAGGGCCCTCCTTCTTGCCTTTCTTGAAAATCAGGACAACGTTTGGCAGCTTCAGGCAAAGGAATTTCTGTTAGGCCTTGGCCTTTGTATAATGAGTTGATTGGTGAAGCACCCCTTGACCATAGCAGTAACTCTTGCATGGCTAAGATGAGGGTGACACTGTTTCTACCAGGAAATCTTATTGCCTGACCAAGGAGTGAAATAGGAGATATTCAGTCATTGCCTGAGAATCTCAGAATACTCCTTAAATGAATTGTAGTCTCAGTGGAATGGTATAAATATTACAGGACTTCTGAAAAGTTCCCATTCAAGAAGATTTTAAAGCTATACCTTTGCACAGTTAGATATATTTTTATATCTATCTATCTATCTATCTTCATGTCCATGTGCGCGTATGTGTGAATTGATTTAAATACCTCACAGCAAGTATACTATGAATGTTGCAATCTCAGATCCATAATTAAGTCACTGTTGTTACTGTAGCTAATCCCACTGAATCCCTTAATAAATATTAAATTATTCAATGATTAAGTGCTGCTAAATCCTTTAAATATAATCCATTGTCCAAGCCTGAGACTCAAATTGGACCTAGTTGCAGTTAAGCTCTATTAGGTGCTTAGAAAGCACAATATAAATGAAAATGTTGTGATATATAAATGTCACAATAGCATTTGTTTTCATAATTCAAATATATTAAGAAACAAGACTTCCTTTTTATTCATGCCTTTTTCTCTAAAAACATACTTTAAGCAGCATATTGAAATTTCCAAGTGATTTTCTACATTCAAGTTCAGGATAAATATCATGACAAAACTGTTTTTCAACAGATTCTTTTATTGCATCCAAAGAAGTTCAATAAAGCATTGCAATAATAGTTTGAGTGCCATCATTTTAGCTTTAAAGGTACTATGGGAACAATTATGCACACCTGTCTTAGCAGCAGGAATACAAAAAATAAATGTAGAAAATAACAACTCCAGAGCTTCATCAAAGAATTGGAGGCAGAACATAGGCTTACAATCACTTTTATCCTAGCCTTGACAGATGACGAGGATTCTAGTCTCAGCAGTGACATTTCTTACCAGCTCACACCGTGAAAACACACATTGGAACTACTGTGATTCAAGTGTTCATCTATGAAATGATTCTTTTCTTTTTCCAGAACATCTTCGTGCCTGTGCTCCTACGTTGCAGATTACTTACAAATGCCCTGGCTGAATGGATGACAATGTTCACTATACATCAAGGCTTTCAATATCCTCATTCTAAGAGAAATGTTAAAGGCTAAGCAGCAGTGTTCAGATGAAACAAAATATCTTTTTGTTTGAAAGATGCTGCCAGTTCTGCACAAACACAGAGGAAACTGTCAAAACACAATCTAGGTGCTACAGTACAGCTACAAAACACAAAAATCCTTTAAAAAGCAAGGAAGACATGATTCATGAGATAGTTGAAGAATTTTACTTACATAAGTGCAAGGTATGGACTTGAATATGCTTTACATTTATAAGAGATTCATATTTAGCAAGTAGAATTAATTTTTATTCAACTAATTCTATCCCACGTTATGGCACCAATTATTTTACTATTTGTTAGGAAAGGATATGGCAGATACAAGGACTTTGTCTGCTTTGGGGAAATTATTCCCTCCCCATCACAGTGATTAACTTTCTCACATGAACTCACAAACCTTATATTATGGTCCATTTCAGGTACATCTCAAGTCCCAATTCTGACAAAAAAACACCCTAAATAAAATACCCTTCCCCGACTAATAATAAACTCTCCTTGATTAGTTTTCAGATGAAAGCTGGGTTTGCAGAATCTGTTTTTACAGGACTGGGTTTTAGTAGGATTCTCCCTCTACTCATTCTTTAATTGAATATATTTATAATTTTTGTCATTTCATTAGGGATTAAAATATATTTGCCAGAGAGCTTCGATATGAACCACTTTTATGATCATGCAATCTTTAATCTCCGTGCAATTTACATCTAATTGCTGTTGACATTCAATTGTGTAAATTGCTGAATATCCCTTTTGTTAAAGAGCTTGCAGTACAGGGCAGTAATATTCAGACCACACTTCCCATGTACCCTCACTTTAGGATCCCAATGCTGTCACGGGAGAGAAGATAATTCCTAACCAAGGTGTTCTGTGTAACTGTGCAGTGTTTACTGCTGCTGTTTACACATACAGCCTATACAGGCTCCTCACTTGTGACAATGCAAAAGTGACCAAATGCCTATAATGTGCCCATTCTGCTTGACCTATACATAATTGTGGATAACTGTAAAAAAATACTGATGAATTATATTGTATTCATATTTGGATATGTATAATTTTCCTACTAAATAAATTCTGCTGGTCGCATCTGCTGTGTCATGTTGGAAATGAAGAATGGAACAACCAGAGAATGACATCTTTGGCCTTCAGATGATCCCTTCAGCCTGCGTGGGGTACTAGTGAAGCACTTGAGATGGTTTGTTCAACATAATCTGGACATTCTGGACAAGAATGAAATGTTTTGAGTGCCCTTTGAGCTGTGGGACACATGGTTCTCTCAGAGCTAAAGCGGAAGTTTATTATATGGAATACACATCATTCTCTTCTCTGATCTCATCAAATATTCAAGTCCCAACTGTCTTTGGCACTTTCAGCATTATCACATGTAACTTTTTCATGTATTTATTTATAGGGTTTCCCATGAGGCCTATACTGCACACTGCTGCTCACTCTTGTTGCCTGGTAGTGAGGACAGCCTAGCTCTTCATTTGGAAGCCTGTCCAAAGGACAGCCTGGTGAAGCTCTGTGGTGGTCAGGAACACAGTGTTGGCACAGGAGCACAGTTGTCAGGTTGCACTTTGGAGTCTGGGTTAAAGAGGCTGGTTTGTAGGCTCACCTCACAGTCATCTCCTGATGTTGCTTGTCTTTTGTATATCTTTTTTTGTATATCTTTGGATAAGTCATGTTCAAGATAAGACATTCTGTTTTCTCTCCTGTGTTACTCTCATGAAGAATAGCTTTAAGACTGCCAACACGCAGAGGACAGTGGGAATTCTTCCCTTCCCTCCTACAGGACAGGACACTATGCCTGCTGGATCCCAGCATGCCAAGAGAAAACACACCAACAGGCTCCTTCACAGAGTTGTGTGAGACAGACACCAAAACATTCTCAGGCTTTAAAACTGTATTTATGTTGAACACAGAACATAAATGGACATTTATGTCTGGGTCAAGGATGTGGTCAGATTTTGGAGAGCTTGGTATTATTATAGGGTCACTACATATTATACAGTAACTACTATTATGTGGTCACTATCAGGGTACTACAAATTACTATCACTACAGTAGTCTGATATTATACAGCTTTTAATTTTTATTCTTTTAGCTTTAATTCCATGAATCTTCAGCGCACTTATAAAATACCAAAACTAATCCATCTCAGCAAGCCCTTAGCAAAGAGCAGCTATAACCTCTAGCTTTGTCTTTTACGCAAGCCTCATAAAGACAAAACTTCGGCGTTCGGTTTAAATTAACCACAGACCTAACGGAGCACTAAAACACAACTTCTACCACGGGACCCATTTACCGCCCCACCCCTCAGCCCTTGACGCACGCGCGCTGTCCGCGCGGGCGGGCGGAAGTGGCGCGCGGCGGGGGCGGGGCCGCGTTCCGCGTGGGGCAGCCGGGGCGCGTGGCGCGGGAGCCGGGATG
>VYXB01004105.1:371652-438526 GCA_013397135.1 Pachyramphus minor | reverse complement strand
AGTCCTCGTCGGACTCGGACAGGTGGGTTCAGCCCTAGGGCTCCCCTTGGGTCGCTCCTTGCTCGGTTAGGTCAGGCCGCTGGTGCTGTGTGTGAGCCCTCCCCCGGCCCCCGTGTTTCAGCCTCTGGCCTTGCCTTTCCCAGTAAAGACGACATTTTCAATTATATTTCGCTTGGCGACGTACTGTTGTATCAGGATTCCACAACAGTGCCTGTAAGGGTGTTGGATTTAATGGAAACCTGAGTTTTAGTGGTGGACTGTATGTAGAGAGACTTGGGCCACCCATGCCCGTGTGAGTGCCTGGGTGGACGTGCTCCTCACGGAGTGCTCCTGCGGCGCTGGGGGCAACGCCTGCGGCGTTACTGCTGAAAGAGCCTGAACGTAGAATTTCAGGTGAAGAGTCTGTGGACCGCACCTCGTGCTCTGATGTTGGCATCTCGTTGCAAAAACTGATTCTCAACCTGTATGTTTTTTTATAAAACGTTCCATCTTCTGCTTGCGTCAATACTTTGATGTTCAGTGCAGTTGGTGACAAGTAACTTTGGTTAGGTGTGGGCTCTGTTGCAGTGTTAGAAGCCTGCACACTTTGGCAGTTTCAGCGAATTTTATGTTTTCTTCTTCGGCCAGTGCAGCAAGGTGGGTATGTGCTCCTTTTAACTAGTGGAGGCTGGAGTAAACTCTTCAGAATCTCCTCTTAAAGATACAAAGCTTCCTTAACAGTTAATTGGTTGAAGTTTGACTTTGGTTGGTTCAAAGTTTGACTTGAGTATCATAAAGTGATGGAGAGTGAAATTCCTGACTTCCAGGGGCTTCACCTATGTGTAGTGTTTTTTACTTCCAAAACCTGCTGCACTGATGAACCTTAAAGATGCAATTTTGATAGCTTTAACTTACTTAGGTGTCTGCATGTATCTTAATCTTTGGTTTACCTTTTTTTTTCCCTCCTTCTCCTGATTGGTCTCTGGTAGTCTGACTGATTTTTTTGTCTCTCTACTATATAGATTTTGTTCCAGGAGGCCCATATTTGGCTTTTTCAAAAGGTTTATTTGGAAAGGTGCTCTTATTTTTTGTTATTACTATGAGCTAATTAGTCAAAATTACTCTGAGCTAAATAGTCCAACTTTGAGTTGGACTGAAGAATGCAGCAACAGATAATTGAAAGATAATTAAAAATTAATTTACTTGTGAAGGAGACTGAAGGTATTACAAGAATCTAGAAGGGAGCTTTTTTTTTTTTTTGAAATTTGATTTATCTCTTTGTTTCTAAAGGCTGTTTTGTTAATGGCCAGGTGAGGTAAGAAAGGATATTTTACAAAGAGTTGCTTGTTATAGTGTATTTCTGTGTAAGGTTTGTAGTGTGTTTTTTCAGTCTCCGCGATCAGTTGCTCCATGTTTGTTTCTTCCACCAGCTCTTGAAGAACTTAGAGCTTTGCTAAAAGGAACATGTTGACATGAATAAGGACTGGTTTCTTACTGAGCTCTTTACTTGAAATATGAAGACTCTAAGACAATAAGGATCTCTTACACATGCATCATTGTGAAATACTGAATTACTAATCTGTGTGAATATGTACTAGGGGATTTGGACAGGCCATGAGTTATGAAACTAATCCCTTTTATTTGCAAAAGTCAGACTTTTTTCCCCTTCATCGTGCAGGATGCATTGTTTACAATAAGTATTGACTTTCACTTAGCATTATTTTAGTGTTGGCATTGTACAAGAGCAGTGACTTTGAGAAATCAGTTTTCTAACTCCCATCTTTGTTTTATTCAGTGATACGGATTCAGATAGTTCATCAACTACATCCTCCTCTATATCTTCACTGGTATCTGATGAAGATGATAATTCAGATGAGAAGGGTAACAGATCTTACTGTATTAAAACAAAAGATGAGTTGCCTATTGACGTAAGTACAAAGTGATATCTTTTAAACCTTCTCCTACTAATCCAACCGAAGTTATCTATTTTCAGGTCACTCCTACTATGTCAAGATGGGGGTTAGAATCTAAAGAGTAAAAAAGAAAACTTTTAGGCTGAGCTAGAGACAGTTTTAATATGTAAAGAAAAAGCCACACACACAAACAAAGCAAAACAAGAAATTAATTCACCACTTCCCATGGACAGGCAGGTGTTCAGCCATGCCCAGACAAGCTGGACTCCATCACATGCAACAGTTACTTGAGTATACAAATGCCATCACTCCAAATGTCCTCCTCTTCCTTCTTCTTCCTCCAGCTTTATATGCTGAACACGATCCTACATGTTATGGAATATCCCTTTGGTCACTGCGGGTCAGCTGTCGTGGCTGTGTCCCCTCCCATCTCGTGTGCACCCCACCTCCTCGCTGATGGGGTCATGTGAGAAGCAGAAAAGACCTTTATGCTGTGTGAACACTGCTCAGCAATAACGTTTCTGTATTATCAGCACTGTTTCCAGCACAAATCCAGAATCCAGCCCCATACGAGCTACTATGAAGAAATTACTTTACCCCAGCCAAAACCACCACAGTTAATAACCTGAAATGTCTTATTTTTTGGGTGTGTATTTTAAGGAGTGTTGGTGGCACTATTTCAGAATCCTCTTACTTTGAGGTGTAGGATTGGCATATAGTATGGCAGAATGTATGGTTTACCATTTTGAGATTTAGGGTCAAAATTATAGCTTCCTTTCTGCTGATCTTTGGCCTTTGAATTACTCTCACAAAAATGACTCATTTAAGTCTTAGCAGTCAAATTGATTTAATGTTGGAAAACTCAGTGGCATGTAGGTGTTTCCATATGAATACATATCTCGAGTTTAATGATGTATTATAACATCTGGGAAAATCTTGGCCTTTTTTGGGTTGCTCTATATGCCTTTGCCAAGCACTTCTGTTAAGAGTGAAGATTATCAGGTGAAGTTTTGATAAAGCAGGATAAGATTCTGTTTCTGATAATGGCCTTTGAAAGGGCAGTTCAGTGCTAAGATTTGGACTCTATGTCCAAATTCAGAAGATGTTGAATTTGAAAATAATGCTGACTGTAGTTTGTTTGTATTCCATATGGTTCATATTGAATTTACAGCAGTATAGTATATACATACACATCTTAGTCTATGAGTAAGTCAGAGGTAAATGATGAGTTCAGTGTTAATCAGCCTTTGATAGTAGATTTTGATCCTTACATTTGAGGAAAAAGTTTAATTTGAATATTGGGAAATACTCACTTTTGTATCTGAAGTTAGGTTGTTGTGTTTTTTTTGTCTGAAAGTAGTCTCTGATTATCCTCTTGTACCAAATGCAACTTTTAGCTAAAATTAGTTTTCTTTGTATAGGTTGTTCTGGTCTTTACGTCTTCTGTAACGGTCCAAGTCATAGTATAAAGGGACAGATACCATTTTGCCAAATCAGATGATACACATCTGTTGTGTTTCATGCTATATTGTCTCTTACTGTGTATATTTTTCTTCTACCATGCATTGAATGTAATTGCAAGTTGTCTTATTTTTTGATTGCTGATTGTTTAATTATTGTGTTGTACATTGAACTAAATTTATCTAACTTAAAAGTTCAAAAAACTGAATGAAATGGCTGTCATTGTTGGCTTTCTTGGGTTAAATAAAATTGGCTTCTACTTCAGTTGTGATGGAAATGTGTAGAGACATGTCTCTTTAGGAAAGGTGTTCTCAAAAGTGGTATTACCCCAAGAGGAGTTCATTTGAAATGATTCAGAGAGAGGCAAATCAAACTAGATTTTTTTTTTTTTAATGAAATCTTCAGAACGCTAGGAGATTTTTCACAATTGTCAAATTGCTGCAGTGATGAAGTGATGAATGTCTTGGTGTGATATTATATTATGAACATTGATGTTTTCAGGAACTACCTCCTGTTGAAGACTTATCAATAACTCTGCCGGATAACATTGAACTGAAGCTCTTTGGGACGGTGTCCAGCATTGTTGAGCAGCTAGGTAGGAAAAATGTATTTGCTTTGTTTTTAATTAATATAATTTCTGTATAGCTCTGTGTTAGTTGTGTACTTAACTGTTCCTGCAAAGTGTCAGTACTGCAGTATTGAATTTCTGGTGTTATCGGGTTGCTGAATGAGAACTCAGACTAGCAAATGACATTTGTGTTGAATTACCTTTTAGTTGGCTTACACGACACTAGGACTACTATGCTTGTGTTTCTATGTGACTTTCATGTTTATTTTTTGCTTTAGAAAGCCTTTTTTCCACAGTGTTTTTAATGATTTTTATATTGATTCTGGCAACAATTACTGTATCTTAAGAAAAACCTTCCAATAGCGTGAGCTATATTTGAATTATCTCTGATCATACAGGAGTTGTGTAACTGAAAGCACAGATGCAGTACAATGCAGTCTCAAGTGCTTGCTTGTTAATATACAAGGACAGGAAAAGGACTTGTTTCTTCAGTGCTGCAGGTTCTTTTTATTTATTTTTATCTTTATTCATCCGACTTTGGGTACCTTGACCGAATGAAAGCTGCCCATGTCAGCAGTCATAGGATAGTATGATTAACATGATTTATAGGTGCTGGAGGGTAAACTTAAAAGGATTGAGATATACAATCAATGTTAAGCTTAAATGCAGGCAATAGACATTTGGGGATCTTTTCAGATCTGAATGGAACCTCAGTATTTGGTATATGAAATCAAAGTTTTGCTGAAACTGATAATAAAACAGCCATAGTATGCTCGTATTTAAGCTATTTCAGCTGTTCTGTTCCGCTTGAACTGCTTTAAAGCAGTTTGCTTATGAAAATTAGAGATTAAGTTCAGTTTTGAAGTTAAAGTATTTATGTTAAATGGAGTACAAAAGAAGGCAAATAACCTTTGCTATTAATTTTTCTTCTATCATAAAAGACTTCAGGTAATACAGACAATTCCTTTACAGTATTTTTATTAGTGGTGTTAGTTTAGAGTTAGATTTAATTTCATTCAATTGCAGGAAGCTGCTTTGAGGGTATGGAAGGTAGTAATCAGTTTTTTGTTCTACTCTGTCCTTTCTTGCTTACTGATAATAATGGGGACTTCAAGAAGGCTGTCTTCAGCTAAAATGGTAGTTTGAAAACAAGTTTAAGAAAAAAACTGAATCATAGTTGCTATTATTTTTGGTCTAATATGTGAAGGTATAAACAAACCTGTTTTAAAGACTTCAGTTTTGAAAACTGTCCTTAATTTTAATCCTCATTGGTGAGTATAATCTTTTAAAATCCTGTCAGTTTACTGGTAGGTGAATTCTTCAGTCTGCATGCTACTTCATGTAATGAAAATATATGAAGTGTTGAATTTAGATTTGTTGGTGAAAGTTAGAAAATAAGCTAATAACCATAATGAATTAAAGCAGTAAGAATGTCATAAACCTCCAGGGTATCTGTGATTATTTTCCTGCTTTTACTACCTTGCTTTATGAATTCTCTTTCTACATATTTTTGCTTCTTTTCAGTTCTTCTGGAAGCAGGTGTTTGAGTGGCCTCAATTTCAATTGATTTGTGGCCATATTAGGGACTCTGACAGCTAATTGGGTTTTTGATTTTTGTTTTTTTTTTTACTAGATTGATAACTCTATATACCAGGTTTTTGTCTAGGGTGAGGGGAGTTGAGATCTCATTTGGAAACAACAGATACTGTTCTGGCTCAACAATCAGTATTCTGAACTTTTTCTTTCCCTTTGATATATCTCCTTAGCAAGCTTCCAAGTTCATCAGTGTGCAGTGATGCAGAAACTTTTTAAGTTTGGTATTTCATACTGTAAGGTAAATTTGAGGCTAGAACAGTATAGGTTCATGCTTGCTCTGCTCTAGCTAAAAGCAAGATGACAGTACTTGCTGTGAACTTCTGCTCAGCGTGTCAGAATTTACCAAAACTTTTCCTGTGTTTTGCTTCAAGGTACGTAAAGAGAAGAAAAGTATTCGCTATGTGGGTTGTAGCCTAGAAAGTAAGCAGCTTTGGTGTATATGAGAAACCTGCCCTGGGGCTGCACTTTGGGCCCTGCAAGAGTAGAAGCTGAGGATTTAGGTTTTTATTTATTTATTTATTTTTGGCTATGGTGTATCTCTCACGAGGTTTAAATAACACATTGGGTTCTTTCACTGTTTATTTTACCTTACAAGTAGGCAGGCACAAAAGAAATTGATTCCCCAAATTCTCTTGAAATTCAGTGTATTATTAAGCCTTAGCATTGTCACATACTAGTTTGGCATGCTTAAAGGTTTTTTTAGATTGCAGTTATAGCAAAGCTTGACTTTCAGCTTGGTGGCGTTTTAAGTCCTGTTGTGTAAGTTTAGCAGGGATGATCTTGTTAGTTTTTGATAGAATCTGAGTGGCACTATGCATTTGAGTGACATTATTTGATTGAGAGGGATTGAGAAGGCTTGTTTGAGCATTCTGTTGTTTTAAAAGTAGAGAAGTTTACCTTCACAATCAGAATTTTAGCATGTAATGCTGCTAGGCCTTTATGTTGACAGCTTTAAGCACACTTCCTCCTGAATGTAAAGGAAGACCTGGCATTTCTGTAGACTAAAGCAACAAATGCAGATTATTACCAAAGAAGAGTGATCTACTATAAAGATTTCAGTAAAGAATAAGAATTGTATCTCAGAATGTGGAAAACCTAAAAAACTTGTATGTTAGATCATGTATTTAATGAAGGAAGAACATGCCTCTGTGTCCATTTTTAACTGTTTTAAGTCCACTGAGTGTTAAGATTTCATATTTTGAGCTACTAGAATGATGTGCTGACTCTGATCATTCATACTATCATTAGTCATTGATAAGTAGTACGAGACTTAAACGTTGTTAAATTGCAGAAATGTATTTCAGGTTGTTTATGTGCATATGTAAACCATACCATCGGCTGCTACTGTCACTGAACTGCCAGACAGCTTTTGTGTTCTAGTTCTGATTCTTAGGATTTCCTAGGGAAAGTTACAGTGAACAGCAGTCTCCATTCTTTTTTCTGAGGAGAATTTGGTTTGGAATACTAAGGCATAATATATATCTGCATCTGCACTCAAAAAAAACCCAGATTATTTCTGCTATGCGTTTAATTATGAAACATCCTGGGTAAATACAGCAGTTATCTCACACATACCTATCTGAGACTTTTCTTCTGTACCTGTCATCTGGTCTCTTACTTCTTTACAGCAGAGAACAACAATTCTGTAAACATGGTAAATCTTGCCATTCATGTATCACTGGAGAAGGGATGTACGATTTTAAGTAGTTTCATGTGTGTGAGAGAGAATTTTTGGTTGCAGTGCTATGAACTTTAGTAGACAAATAATGGTGTGGCTTGTTTTTTCTGCAATTAACTACGTGCTATTGAAACATAAAGGTCTAATTGATTTTTTTCTTTCCATTTTAGTAATAATTGAATCACTGAGAGGCCTACCTCCAGTAAATGAGGAGAGCATAATTTTTAAAGAAGATCGGCAAGCAGCAGGAAAGGTGTGTGTAAAGTAAATGCCTGTTATTCTAATAAAAAATTGAAAGCATTCTTTAGTGGTCCAAAAAGTAGAGTTGAAGTTGATTAAATGAAAGATAACGTTTCCTTGATATATAGTTTTATTTTGTGCTTTTGACTGTTGCTGTATTCAACCACTTTTTTTAATCTCAAGAATTCCTAACCTGGAATTCATTGCATCCTTACAGAATTACAATGTCTGGAGAGTTCAAAGTACTTGCTGAGGGTGCTTGTGGAGAGGTAGGGGTTGCTTCCAGACTATAATGTCTTGGAATAACAGGCTGTACCCTCTTACTGCCAGATAAGGTCAAAGGTTAGAGTGAAGTGTCATGAAAAATGGGGAATGTTTACAGTTCTGTGCTCTGCTGTGCTGGTTTAAGGCCAGTGAAGAATGTTTGCTGAGAGGGGTGTTGCCTTGAGTTTTCTGTATTTTCTGTGGAAGGAAAGCCATCATCTACAATGGTTACTACTACAATATCCTTGAATGCTAGATGTGAGTGAAACAAACTCAGCCTGAATTGTGGATGTTCTGTACAACATGGCAGAATTTATGCTCTTTTTGGAATTGGGGAACAAGAGGTAACTGACATAAAGGCATCTTGAAAAGATGACCTTGGAGGAAAAAATGAGCAGGAGATTATTCCAGGTATAAGAGATTTGAAAGCAAATTGGACACAGAACAGAAATTTGACAAAAGAAAGGATTGCTAAGGATGTGAGAACTTACTTTTCCACATTATAGCAAATGTGGAAATTAGCTGGGGAAATACACTGTCAAACAAAATTTTGATAATAAAACTAAAGCATGAAAAGAAGTTTATTTGATGCTGCATTTTTAAAATAAATTGAACTTCTTAAATACCATTGTTTACAATGAAATTAGCTATCTATTCATGTTGGTTTATTTAAACGTTTTAATTTTGTTTCTTTCAGATATTTGAGATATTTGGTCCTGTCTTACATCCTTTTTATGTGTTAAGATTTAACAGCCCTGAGCATATCAAAGAAAAAGGTATTAATGTGCAAGATAGCATGTATTTTGCTCCAGCAGTGGAGGACTTCACCCAGTATATATTTGCAGAGAAACTAAAACAGTGAGTCTGATTTCTTTTCTAATCTGATTATTATGTGTTTTTTAATGTAGCTAAAAATATTGGATTAAAGTTTGGTCTTGGATGATATTGATACTAAACTGTTTATTTCCTTTAGGTATTCTCAACCATGTTGTAATTACAAGGTTGCACTGTTTTGTCTTTCAGAACAGTAGAGAGTAGCTGTAAACTGCAGGCTTTCAAAGTGCTAAAATTACTAAAGTTCAGCTTCTTATTCAATTTAATATATTAAGCTTACTTTTTTTTATGCTGGTGTGTTGCATAAAATAGCATAACCAGAAAAAAGTTCATCAATAATTCCCCCACGCTCCCTCACGCACATATACATAGAACAGTTTTGCAAGCTAAAATGTCCACACGTTGTTCTTCAGATTCTTGTTTAGTTCCAGAGCTGATAATAAACTTGTTTGCATTCTGAACAACTTTGTAGTTATTTACTATTTTTAGTTCATGTTACTAGGCCAGAATTGAAATTCAATTATCAATAAATCTATTAAATAGTTGGAGTATAAAAATTATAAATATTACCTACTGTAAATTTGTGAAAGAGGAGGGATTTGAATGGCAATATAGTGTGGTGTTCAGAAACTTCTCAGCAGTGTTTGTGTATCCCAGCCTGCCTGAGGAAAGCAGCATGTATGAACAGGACTTGATACCATTTAAAGGGAAGTGTACTCAAAGACACAGACAAAGAAATAAAGCATAATAAGCTAGATATTAATGTTCTGTTATTGATTAATGATTTTCTGAAATAACTGTAGTTTAAAATCCTTTGTCATAAAAGTGACTTAGTTTCCGTTTGTTAGGATGGGTTGGTTAGTTGTCTGCATTCATTACAACTCTGCACATATTCATACTGAATGATTTTTTTTTCCCTTAGTCAAGCATGTGTGGCCAGGCCTGCAGGACTCTTTTAATTTCTCATTTCTGTGTGAGCAACAAGCATATTTTTTTCCTTTCAGTGAGGACTAAAATAGACCACTTTCTTGCTCTGATGCTTGTTTGTTTTTCTGCAGCATTTTGATGCCAGCTGGTCTTTGATTTGCACTATTAAACTTTGTTGCTTAGCACAGTAACTGCACAGACTTTAATCATCTGCTTGCTGCATCTATAACTGTGTACTGCACTCAGCACCTGAGATGGGAGACTCATGTTTTAGTCTGTTGCATGCTTTGGAAATAGTTTGTCTTTTGGTAGTACTGCATTGTCATACATGGTAAAAAATTGAACACTAGTCAAGTTATTCAGACTTTGTGGCTTACCAGCAGAGCTGAGCAGTGCATCACACGTTGCTTCTTGCCTGCATTAAAATGGGCAGTGTGAACACCTGTGTAGTCTGACATGACCCATATAATTTCTGAATCGTGTGACTAAAGTTACATTTCACTGAAACTATTTTATTTCTGGGCTTCCTCACTATAATTTCTTAAGCTCTTGTGAGTCATTTGGTACTACTTGTTGAACATGCCTTTTCACAAAGTAGGTATCATTAAAAATGGATTTCTGACCTGTGCTTTAATGTCTATATGAAGAAACCAAGATGGCGTGGGTAGTAGAAAATTTGAGCTTTGGTCAGTGCTTCACAAGAAGGCTTTTAGACCTTAGCAGGTTGTAAATTTGATGACTTTTTATTTTCTGCTTTTTATGAGTTTGATGGTGTGCACACCAGATTGTGGAGCATTAAAGGCTTACAGTTTTAAAACTGCTAGTGAGAACTGTGATGGTACTTTGAAAATTAAAGGAATCAAGATAAAGATCTGAAAGAAACATTACGTTTGAAGCTTTTTCTGAAATCTGAAATACAGTCTACTTGCATTGTGCAAAGCTGAAGTGCTATGAATAAGCCTTACACTTTATAGAAAAATGAAGTGTAGTGTAAAACTTACTGAATACAAAACAGTTTGTTGCTAAAAATAAGCTCATGTTCATGATTCCTCTGACTCACCTTTTGTTAGACTTTCATATCTTAACTTCAGAAATATCTGACTGCAGAAGTCATACTATATTGTATGAAGAAATACTATATTGTTCTTTAAAGATTACTAAGTTCTTTGTAGTATGAAAAGTGGTTTGTGTTTTGCTGCAATGGGCAAAGATGCCTTGGGAGAGTGAGATAAGCTGTGTGAAATTAAAAGGTTTAAATTTTGCAGTCAGTCATTGCAGTGAACTGTCTCAATTCAAATTCAAAACAATTTAGGTTCAAAAGGATGTGTTAAGAAAATATTGATCATAGCTTAATATTGGCTGTATGAAATGCTTAGTCATCGCTCAAAGCAGGAAGATTTTTCAAGTCTTAAGTTGACATCTACATTACTAATCATTTAGATATAATGCTAAGAAAGAAATGCCTCTCTGAAAACAGACACATCTTGGTGTACGAGATCTGATACCTTGAAAATATTACCCTTCCTTCATGTGGATTGTCTAATTTGTGTTTTGGGTTGTTTATTTGTGGTTTTTGTCTCTTTTTTTTTAGGGAAAAAGGTTCGGATGCATCTTGGAAACATGACCAAGAACCACCACCTGAAGTAACTATAGTGGATTTTTTTTTTTATTGTTTTTGATTACACAAGCTATATGTAAAAAAAATTCTATGCAGAGTAGCTAATTAGCAGGCTTATTTTTTTTTAGGAGTTGGATGTACCTTTTTATTGAAAGTTCATGCTTCTCTTGGAGAGGCCTCATAGTGAGTGTAAAAAGTACTACCTGTCTGGTTTTACTCTTTGCAGTTGGAAAAAATGTGTATTTTTTTATTCACTTCCTCTAGTCTTTTAGGCAGTTCTTCAGCCAGGGCACCATGAACCTGCTCATCCCATAGTGGGACAACATGTCCAGAAGGATGCTTTGAGGGGCAGTACAGTCCTTATCTGAGACTGTTGGTTCTGTCTTGAAGGAGAGATGTTGTGACATGAACTTTTCTCTGAAAGGATGTTTGTCTGTCAGTTCTCACTGTAAATTGCCTTCTTTTCTTGATGAGACATCATCTCACAGAGAATTATAATTTGAGAATTAGAAGTGTTGCTTGGGAATTGGACTGTATGTATGTGATCAGTAGAGCTTTGAAAGGCTGTGTACTTAAAAACTTTTGACTAGTCTTAGCTTTCTTTTGTTCAACAATTGGTTGATGATACAAGTGGTGATGACATAAGGTGTCCTTACTGGCTAATGGTGAGCTCTTCTATTGTTTCTTAATCATGTTTTAAAAACTGTTCAGAAGATAAGCTTGTAAATGTGTAATTTGAGTTTGTAGGAACCTAAGCAAGTTTAAAATTTGGCTAAATACAGTGAAACAGTCAAATTTTCTACAGATACAGATGAATTGCTTTTTCCAAAGTTTGTTTTTTTAAATGATTTTTTTTACTTTTACTCATAATACTGTTACTTTCAGGTTAGAACCTGAAGGTACAGGGGGAACTTCAGGTTTGCTGTAGTTCACTGTAGGAAGGAAGAAGGCTTGAACAAAATCAGTGAAACAAGGGCGGGCAAATTTGTTTGCTTTTATGACATCTTTGTTTTTGTGGCTGTTCTGATTTTCTGATCTGTCTGTGTGCTCTGTTTTGTAAAAAAATCCACATCTAACATCTTGTAATCCCCAATTAGAATAATATTTGGTTAGTTCTAGCAGTCAGAGTGTATACCAGACTTTCCAACCTGTGACAGCTGATGAGCTGATAGAAAGTAGCTTTTACTGTGAAGGTAATAGCTGTTGACAAGGGTGCAGATTAAATTTTACACTATTGATGCTTGAAATTGTCTCTTACAGCCAGACTCTTTTAGACATCTCAGCTTGCAGCTGAATTTATAACTTTTCTGGCTAGCCCCTATGGTAAACTGTGTGCAGTTGCTGGAGTCAGTTTTCTTTGTGATACAGTGAGGCTTTATTTTTGTATGAATGTTAAATTAACCCATGTTAGGCTTTTTTTTTACTTGCTGCTTTATATGGTAAGCGCTCCTTTTCTGACAGGCTCTTAATTAGCCCAGCCTAATTGTAAACGCAGTAGTACAGTCTCTCTCAGCCTTGTTTTGGGGTCATAGGATGATCTGTATGTTCTCTGTGTGATCTGTATGCTGCAAGGCTGGTGGGAGCAGACAACTGCAATTTTTCTGTGATGCAGCTTTTATGGAATGTTACAGGGAAATTAGGTAGCAATTATAGCTGTTAATTATTTCATCTCTATGGGAGTATGGTATATTGAAGTTCTTAGAAAAAGCAGGAGTTAGTGAAAGATTTTATATTGCGCCATGTGTCATCTTGCTGTATTCCTTGTGGCTTTTTTTTGAGTAAGTACTTAATGCAGTTATGTGGAAGAGGCAATAGTTGCATTCAGAATTAACTTTTATGTGGCTTTTTTTAGTAGTGTTCTACTGCAGTGTCTTTGAGACCCATGCTCTGTGTACTGTAAGCAGCAAACTTCCTACTTTCAGAATTGGGAAGGGAAGGGTGGGAAGCGATCCTACCCCTTTAAGTCATATGAGCAAGCTTTTTTGGGGGGAACTAATTAATTCTGACAGATTTCTTCCCTGTCACTGATAACTTTTTCTCATTCTAAATGTAATTTAGGATTTAAAAGGTAGCAAAACCTTGTATAACAAGAAAATGCAGTGACATTAAATCTATTCTAAATGGCAACATTCCTCAAAGCTGAAAATTCCTTTGGAATAACATTGCTATTGCAAATTCAAAGTTTAGTGACAATTTTAGACTAGACTCTTTTTTTATGTTTATGTGTGCTGAGTTATGTATTGGTGGCCAAGTTAACTTTTACTTATTTTAAAAATTTGTATTTTAATTCACCTAGTCTGCAGTTTGCCCTTCAAAAGCTTTTCTTGGCAGTAAATAGCCAACTCCTTCAGAGATTCCCAGTTCCTTTCTAACTAACATCTAGGCAATTAAAATGTTTTTGTGCAGTACTTGAATATTGCTTTTTTCAGGAAAACTAGACAGAATAACTGAATCTTGTAATTATTGTCTTATGAGAAATGTATTGTGCTGAGAAGCCAGCTGATTTCTTTTTTTTTAACCAGGCCTTGGATTTCAGTGATGATGAAAAAGAAAGAGAGGCAAAACAGAAGAAAAAGAATCCTGAAAGTGAAGGCAGGAAAAAACTCAGATCAGAAACAATTCCACCAAGTGAGTGAATACTATGGGAGAATGCTTTTTGTCAGTTTTCCAAACTGAGTTTGGAATGCACATCTACATTTATCTTAAGATTGATTTTTCATACAGTTAATCAGTATTTCTGTGCTTTTCAAAGTTATATTTGTGGATTTGTGGCTACATTCCATGTTTTAATAGAATAAAAAAGGTATTTTCTGTTAAAACAGAAACGTTGTGGAAGGGAAGTCGTATAGCAGCAGAACAGTTGTCAGAAGAGAGTCCAGGGCTCTCAGAACAGTGTTAGACACACAGTGAGGATACAGAACAGGTGCCAGTTGGAGTTTAGAGCTTGCTTATTATGGGGGTTGTTTGGGCCCAAGTTCACCTTAAGCCTTTGAGTGTGAGGGAAAGATAGAGGAAGGGCATGTGCAAATTTTGGAAACTCACTTCTTTGGTGGTCAGGGAGGAGACCCAAGTCTTAGATGGGGAATTTATTCCTCTGTCTGAAAAGGAAGCTCTCCCTCACCTATGGCATATAAATACTCCGCTAAAAAACCTTACTAGTGTAGCTTGCTGAGAACCTCTCTGCTCACCTCCTGCAGTCATTAGATAAACAAACCTATGTATAGTTTTTCATAATATGAATAGCCTTCTGCACCTTCCTTTCTCCTGCTGTTGTCATACCTGTTCCAGGTGTATACTTGCATCTGTTCTCTCTTTCCAAGAACCAAATTTTCCTTTCTTGTCCCTTGTGCCTACCTACAAAAAATTTTTGCTTTTTCATTCCTATTTTGGTTGATAATTTATATTACATCTATTTTTTTCTGTTCTCACTGGTCTGCTTCTGCTGCATCCTTTTTGTACCACTCTCTTTAAATATACTGACTCTCAACCCTTACCCTCTTCTTCCACTGCTTCCATATCAGAATTCTTCAACTATCTGCAGTGTGGTGCTTCTGCCTTTGATTTTCTAGGACATACTCCTCCTGTGAGTTTGCTGCTCTTCCATCGTAAAGCTGATATACATTGAGCCCCACTCAAACCTCTTCTCTGGATCTGGGAAATTAGTAACTGCCTTTTAATGCTTTTTGTATAGTACAAGCTGCCGTCTTTCTTGGGCTGGCTTTTGCCCTGTGGTTTTGAAATTTTCCCTTAAGGATCTGAATTGTACTGTACTTTCTCTTCATTGCTGATGTGTTTTTTTTTTTTTTTTTTCTCCTGATTTCTGTTTCTAGCATATGGCATGTTTTACAGCACATCCTCGTTATTCTAGCTTATTGCAGACCTGTCTTTGCCTAGGGCTTGCTGAGGCAATTCCTGAACTATATGTTCCATAACTGAGAACACAACAGGAAGAACTGCCGCACTCTGTCAAGGGAGCTGGGTTATGACTTGTTGGCATATAAAATGAAAGTGTGTGCAGTTTGCTTTGGCTATAGAATTAAATAACAAGGATATGTGACAAATTGAGACACGGACTCAGTCTCAGATGGAATTTACTTGGTTACATCTTCACAAAAATCTGAGTATATTGAAGTTGTGTCATTGATATAGTACTTGCTAGTAGAAGAAAGAACAAAAATACTTGTTCAAGTACTTCACTGCTTCCAAAAGGCCTTATTGTACCAGAGGAGTCTTAAGTCCTAATCCCCCATGAAAATTAGTAGGAATTTTGATATCCTTTCGACACTTGGCTTTTTGAAGATGAAAATGTTTCTATGTAGTCAAGTGCCAAGGATTATGTACACACACGTGTTTAAATTTCAGTGATTTTATGTCGTGATATGTCCCTGAATACCTTGTTGCTTCCAGCCCTAAAATCCTTTCAAGTTCATGTTTCAGTTTAAATTCTACAACTTTTTGAACGTCCTCTTTGGAACATTTGCAATATTTTGGTGCTCTTCTTTTTATAGCCCTTTTCCCATTAAAGCTCTTCTTATACTTATATAAAGAGGCAGTACATTTGTTATGGACCTTAAATATGTGCTTACAATGACCTGTAAAGGGAAAAATTAATCTTAAAAAGATGAATGCTGAAAGCTGAAGGTGTGGGCTGCCCTTTTGCTGGTAGAGTAAGTTAATTTTTATTAATTTGAGCTTGAATGATTTCAAGTCATTTCTGTCCTGTGCCTGTGGTACTTTAACTCAGGACTGAAAGCTGTGTACTCCTTCAGGGTAGTACAGTGTTGAGTTATCTTTAGATTTAAAATGTGTTGCTTTTAAATCTTTTTCAGATGAAAGCTTCCAAAATAGTAAAAATTTGAGTGTTCCTATGATTCATTTATACAAATGAAAAGCCTGGAGGGAAAGAAAGTGAGATTTCGTTTTTAATGATTGAATTTGCAACCCTCAGGATCATCCTTTTTGTGTTCTCTAATCAATCAAAATTAGTTACTAAACAGTAGACTTCCCAGTATTATTTTGTTGTTTATGTATTAGTTGCAAGTATATTTTGTTGATAAGTATACTTTTGAAATTTCCTTCACTTTAGTTTGGAAGATTTATGAGGACTAAACTTGATCTTTCCAAAATAATACTACAACTGTATGTGCTTGTGGGGTTTTTTTTGTTTATTTTTTAGGTGAGAATAAAGGATTTCATCAGTCAGTGCAGCAGCATCCTTCACGTAATTCAAGGGGATACCGTGGCAGAGGGTTTTCCAGGCATTCATTTCCTCCTCCACCAGGCCCTCGAGGGTTTTGGAGACCACAAGTAAGACCACCCCAACTGTACTCTTCAGACAGGAGGATACACCAGGAATCACCAGTGTTTCCACAACTTCATAGAAAAGAATATCCAATGACACAACAGTATCCCCGTCCTCCTCCAGTTTTTGGTTCTGTCAGTCACATGCATCAGTTCCCCCCTCCGCTTTCCAATATGAATTGGCCAGGCCTAAACACGTACAACTCATCATACCCATTTTTACCACCACCTCCTCCTCCGCCGCCGCCTCCCCCTCCTCCAGATAGCCATCCTTCCCAGTTCAGGCCTTACTAAGTTTCCATAAATGTGCATACAGAACATTGCAGTATACAGGGCTGCCAAGACTCTATTCCCTTCTTTTGAAGATAATTTTACTGCAGCTGTAGAACAAATGCAGAATTTTGTACTTTGTGGGACATTCATAGAAAATTATTTTTTTCTATATATGTTTTCTACTTCAAAAAAGAAAATTATAAAAATAATTGAATATTAAATAATTGTGTATTTTTATAATATCTGTTCCTTTTGAAATTATAAATAAAAACCTTTTGGAGACTAGTATGTAGTGGAAATCTATTTTGTAATAAATGTAAGAGTTTATATAACTACTGTGAGTGGTGATAAGGATATGTCACATAGATGGTATTTTAATATTTTTAGAATGGTTGTATATTTCTGTGCTAAACCATTTTTCTCAGTTGCTGCAAATTTTGAAACCTACTTGCATGGGAACTAAAAATATGACATCTAAATTTTAAGCCAGGTTTGCCACTGTTTGTTTTAGGCATAAACTGTTACCCAAGTTTTAATACTTCATTAATTTAGTATTAACTAAAAGACTGGATCTGGGTGGTCTTTTTTTAAAATAGCTGGAGTAGCTAGACCTGAAATTAGGCCAGTAGCTGGATTACTTTGTCAGGTTTAGTGTCCTACAGTTGTGAAAGATCAACCTATTAATGAGATGTTTTGCATTTAATTTAGAATTTAAAATTCTCTAGCTTGCCTTTCTCCAAACACAGAAACACCCATAGATACCTAGCAGAGTACGTAGGCAGCCATCAGGTCTGTCAGGGAGAGAAAGTGTGTCTTTTCAGAATTCCCTTGTTTAAATTTTTAAATGCAGATGGTACTATGTTGCTGCTTGATTGTCCTTACAGTCAGAACTGTCTCCAGAAATTACAAGGTTCATCAACTCTTCCAGCTTGTGTCTGGGAGGAAGGTGAAATTGTCGAGGACCACTTGAAATCACCTTCACATGCCAGAAGGTCAGTCCTAAGCCTCTCTAGAATGACTAGGATGGAAGACCTTTCACTGCATGAGTATTTTAAAAGGAGAAGAAAAAAGTAGTTGTGTGGGAGACATCTTAAAGATGTCTTTTCCTTTGAAAAGTCATACCTGTTTGTGATCATTTTTGAATCACTAACAATTCAATCACTTTGAACCATTGAACAGAACTGATAGAAGTGTTCACTATGTATTTCTATTCTCAAGCTCATTCTGGTCTCATTACTTTGAGTATATAATTAAAGGCTAAGTAAGCTGTGCAGGTGTTGCTTTAATTCCAAATAGCTTAAGAATGAAGCAAAATTTTAATACACAGGGGGAGGGACTGTCTTGTCAAGATGGTGCTATTGAGAACTGGAATTTAATTTCAGACTTTAAAGTTTCCTTATTGTAGTTATACCCAAGTAACAATATTGATAAATCTAGAACTACTGTTTCAAAGATGTGCAACTGAGAAGGCTGTATAGATCTCAGTTTATGGCAAGCAGGTATTGTACAGTGACAACAAATAGTTTCAGGACAGCAGCACTCCAGACATTAGTTCCTGCAGATTGGTTTTTTGTAGTAGAAAGAATGTCCAGTTCTAGTGGGTTGCACATATCAAACCCCGTCACATATCAATCCCTCAAAATTCCATTAGTGGTTTAATCCCCTTGTCAAGGAAGAATTGCAGAAAAACACCTTAACATCTGCACTAGAAGATGTAAGCATAGGCACGACGACCTTCAAGCCCAGAACTTTGGAAGGCCTCCAAGGACTCAACATGATGAGAAGAAAATGAAGATGATGAAAGGGGGGTCCCAAATTCCCCAGACTCAATTTCCGAGGGTGTGTGCTGAGAGGCAGAACAGAGCAGAAGTGAGGGATGGATGAGCAGGGATTGGATGGACATCTTTATAAAATTATGGAATCTGTGTCCAAAGGCACAGTTTGTATTCCTGGGGCCTGGAGGCTCATTAAAGCTTCTGCTCTCTTTATCTCCTATACTGAATTGGCTTGGAGTCTTTCTCCTGGTCTTTTAGGCAACAGGGGGAAGGAGAAGGGGATGAATTTCTGGCTGTCTAAGCTGTAACCCAGTTATTCCCATTCCCAGTGGTGGGTCACAGGTGTGAGTAAGCTCATGACTGGCTTAGCAGACTTGCTTTGTCTAAGCTTTATTTGATTGACCTGGAGCTTTCTTTTGACTTGGCTTAGCTGTAACAGCAGTTTGTTAATGACCAGGTGGCTATGGTGAATGAGTTTTAAATGTACTTTTTTTTCCTGTAGTATACCCACAGGTTTTTGCATAGATGGTAGCAGCACACAGTTACTCTGTGTAGAGAGTAGGGTGTTTGTGGGTTTAGTTGGAGCAACATCTACACTAAACGCTGGTGCTTGAAGCCTCTGTTATGACAGGTCTCTCTTGCTCTGAACTAAAGAGAGACCTGTTGTAACAGAGGCTTCAAGCATCAGTGCAAGGTACAGTGTAGAGGAGTACCTGGGATGTGAGGACATGCAGAGTTGGCGCTGGAGACCTGGGTTGCAAACTCCTCCCCATTTGTTTGTTGAAGAAGATAAAAATACAATTTAATTATAGCAGAGAGGAAAAGTGTATATCATGTAAAATGCAACATCTACAATAAAATCAGATGTACCTGTGAACATGCAGACAGATGGAGAATAAGCAAGATGTTACAAGTGAATTATCAAATACAAAAGTGATCCTGAGTCAATTACATATTAAGGAGGAAAAAACTGTCAACATCACACTTGGACCAATGGCTTTCTTCGTGCCCTGGCATGAAGAGACATCATCAGCCTGAAGTTCCAAAAGGGTGGTTGAAGGGTAAGTAACCAAGAAAAGGAGTGAGGTAGTGCAAGTATAACAATCTTATTACTGCTATTGCAACTTTTTTTTATCTATAGTGATATTTAACTTTTTTTCTGAAATAATGGGATCTGGACTGAAGAATAATAATTTTTTTGATTAAACTGTTAAGATTTCTGTTTTACTAAGGTGTGGTCTCCTTTCCAATAAAAATATTTTGCATGTAACAAAACCCAATATAAAACTGAATTTCAGAATGTAATTTGACAGAAATATATTGCAGTCTAAGCTATTTTATTAAATCTTGGTAATTAACAGCAATACTGGTTTTGTGTGCACTTGCCTTTTTTTATGTTGAAGCAAATTTTACAGGTATTCTGCATTTAGTGAGTACAAGTCACACTTGGAGAACTTAGCTTGGAGTCAACTGTAGTTCTTCATTATAAAACTTTGATAGCTAGGTATGATTACTGTTTGAAATATTTTGAGGATTGATTCCTTCTCCCAAAATGGTGTTACACCCTATGTTCCTTATACTGAAGAAAAAACATTGAAATAGATTACTAAAGTAGTACCATCTCAATTTGAAAATAGAGGTTTTGGGTTTTTTTAAAGAAAGATCTTGAATGTAATCATTGGTTA
The DNA here is from genome assembly GCA_013397135.1 of Pachyramphus minor. Classification (NCBI taxonomy): domain Eukaryota; kingdom Metazoa; phylum Chordata; class Aves; order Passeriformes; family Tyrannidae; genus Pachyramphus; species Pachyramphus minor. The sequence continues at coordinate 418,414 of VYXB01004105.1, read as the reverse complement.
TTAAGCTTCCTCATGTAGCTATTTTTCAGTGGTGTTGGATAGATAACTGTCAGACTCTGCTTTAGTATACTGGATGCTTGCTACTGAGAAAGCAGTATAAACTTGCAGTGGTATGGGGAGATTGGGACCTGAGGTGTTGGCAAGTTCAGTTCTTTGGGGAAGGAAAATAAAACTGGGTATGCTTGATAGAAAAATGGATGCAGTGGAAATACTTCTTTTGTATCTTTAACTCTTTGGTAAATGTCCTGCTGTCTGTCCTGCTGCTAAATCTGTCCGCAAGATGTTGAAGTCTAAACTATAAAACTTGGGAAAACTGGCCTGATAATTTTAGTGGTGAGAATAGCTAGTTTTGGTTGGCCTCAGTTATTTTTAAGTCAAGGTAGTTTTTTTAGAATTTTGTGTTCCTGCCTTACTGTGTTATATCAAACATGTTACTACATTAAAATGTTAGAGCAATCTGCTTTAATAACTCCTCTGCTGAACTGCTCTCATGTCTGGACACCAGTTCTTTCCTAGACACAAGGACAGATCCTTGGAAAATGAAGCACTTCAGACATCTTACTTTTTCTCTGCTACTGAAAATTGATCGGTAACGCATACCAGCTCAATGCTTGATCAGTACTACTTTGGAGCAGGCTGAGCTTTTTAATCTGAAATAATTTGGTGTGTAATGCACCCTCTCTAGAGATACTCCAAATTAAAACAGCCAACCAGCCAGAAAATAGAAATTGTGAAATGTGAATTGTGCTGACATCAGGCACTCAGCATCAACATTTTCTCTATGTCTCTTTTTTAGCTGGTCCACAGTAATTGCCAATGTAGGTGTGATTTTAACATTCAGCATGTAGTGTAATAAATCTTATTCTTTTGTACATGCTGCTTAGGCACTAATGTTTCTGGTTCAGGCATGCAAAGACAGGATTTAAAAATCTCTGTTTATTCCGGTTATTGATAGTGTTCAATCCTGATACCAGCTGAAAATATCAGTAAATCCCTATTTGCTAGGAATTTGACCTTCCATGTGTACAGATATGATTCTGCAATTCTTGTGGGCAGTCACAATGTTTTGAATACAAAAAATTTGGAATTACACTATTTAGTGATCCTAAGTCTGAACTGGAGTGAAGAGAAAATACCATAATGTATGGTCTTCCACATGGAACAGCTTTACCTACAAATTAATTTATGTGCCTTCAATTAATCACTATTTATGTTTGAATACTGACTGCTTTTTCCAAATAAATGTAATTGGTGTAGGAATACAACTAATAGAATTTACTAAATTGTTGGGAGATCAGAACTTTACAATACTTTGCTTTTATTCAATGAGGTGTTGTTGGGAAGCCTAAAAGCCTCAAAAGAAGAGAGCATTTCTTATCTTGTTTTTACTTGTTCCCCTCAAAGGTGCATAAAGCAATTTCAACATCAGAAAAGTTTTGAGTCCAGGACAGAATTTTCAGGCGTGACTCCCACCAGCCCTCCATCTGTGCCAAAAGTAGCAGGGATTGCTAGGCTCAGGGCTGGGATGGGTCACATGTAAGTCTTGAGTAAAGTAATATTACCAGTATTTCTCTATTTCTGACTCATGTTATTTTCACATTAGGCCTGAAAAGCTGCAACAGAGCCCTGTCACTTCTGTAACATTTTTAGTTATTCCCCCTTTTTTTGAAATTTGGCATTTCTTCATGGGCTGCTTTCCAGAGAAAGCTTAAGGCATGGGATGAGGGGAGAGACTCAAGGGAAAGAGAGGCTTACAGAAAGATTGGATATAATTTTTCAGAAGGCTGTTTACAAATAGAAGTATGGAGCAGTAAACTATTGGAATGTATAAATTACTGTAACTGATAACATGGGAAATGGAAAACTGTAATCACATATTTGACAACATTCCTCTTAAATTTGTAAACAAACAACGGCGGTACATTTGCTATCCTTTAACTCCAGTTTAGAAAAGAGTCGGCAGCAGGAAGGGGATGAACTTCTCTTTGGGGTGAAGAGCAAAAGGAAAAAAAGGTTTCTTAAAGGAAAATTCTGACAAGTGGTGTGGGGAGCAGAGAAGCACATGCTGCCACAGGTTGCTTTGAGAAATTATGGAATCTACAGTCTTGGAGGGATTCAAAATTTGACTTTGGACAAAGACTTGTGTGATGAAATGACCAAGTTTGTCTTGCCTTGCCTTGCGTGGAGAGGTGGACCAGGCAGTCTATGAAAGCCATCTCAACCTAAACTATTCTTGTCATTGCTGTCATTCTTCTGTCTTCTCACCAGAGGAATTTTCTTTTTTTTTTTCTCCTTAGGCATAGGTGCTAAAAGGTATGAATAGCCTACCCTGAATTACCCGTGTTTGGAAACCTAGCTCTTAATTTATGCTATTGTGCTCTTTCATTATACTACAGATATTTATATGTAAAATATCCGTGCTGTGCTAAAAGTTGGACTTGCTGTGGGAGATAATTACTGCTTCCATTTCACTGGATATAAGATGAATTGAAGAATTTTTCCTTTATAAGTTGTTTGGAAACTAATGATAATGAGAGACTCAGTTGCAGTTATTTTCCCTTAGGGGGTAAAGCATTCGGTATTGTACTCTTTATTTTGAGAATGACGTAATGAATAACAGCACCCAAAATGTTTTTTAAAAATGCAACAAAACACAAACGAAATAAACCTCCTGAGAATTAATTTTAAAGAATGTTCTCTAAAGTAGAGATTTTTGCCTTAGTGAAGACCTTTTTAATAGTGTGAGGCCCTCATGCCAGAATGCATATTACTGGCATGCAGAGGAAAAAAAGAAACAAGCAGGGTTTTTTTGTGGGTTGTGCTTAGATGTTTCCAGGTTCTGTTTTCTGTTTCTTTTCAAGTCAAAGATATAATAAGTTATTCTTGTTTAATACATTTAGTGATGCACATAATCTGATTTAAAGGATCAATGAATCCCCAAAACTGTTGGTGACAGGTCTGTTATGGTGACAGGTAAAAAATGGAAAGCAACACCAAGGATGACAAGGCTTTTACAGAACAGCTTACTTTTCAGGACAAATACATAATTCTGGAAAGCATGTAATGATATTTCTTTATCATAATCACTAGAAATTTTACTGAGAGTTGTTGAATATGGGGTGGTCTTCATTTGTCATAAATGAAATCTGTTGTAACTATGGAATTATTATTGATTTTTCTGTGAATTTGATGCTCTCTGTTTTTTAGATAATGTTTTGTGAAAATGCTTTATTAGAATTTTCTGTATGACTTCCGAGTTCTAAAATTGATGGAAATTGTGAGTCATAGATTCATAGAATGATTTGGCTTGGAAGAGATTTAAAGATCATCTAATTTCAAGCTCTCTGCAGTGGGCACTGACACCTTCCAAGAGACCAGGTTACTTAATTATGCTTAATGCATAATGTCTGCTATTTATTAGCACAAAGGCAGCCAGCGATATACAGAGACAAGAGTGAGCAACTGTCACACACACACTCTGGCTTTGAACTTGGAAACAGAATTTTGTCTGTCTCTTCCGTGCCCACCTGAGTAGCGTGAGTATGTGGCATAAAATAACTTGCTCCACCAAATGCTGAAACAACTATGGGAGCAGTTATGGTTATGAAGTGTCTAAGTTTGTTTATATTATAAAGACTCAAAGACTATTGTTTGCATTATGTTCTAAACAGGAATATTTCACTTTGCAAGTTTCCTACTGTGGGAAGTAGGAAACAAAAATCTAAGAACTTCCTAATCATCAAGAATGAACTGCTACTTGGTATCAGACTAAGTTGTCATGAAGGTCTGTCTTTTGAAAGAAGTGATATTTTCTTCAAAGAGAAGAATTAACTGTAAGAAAAGTAATTAACTATATTAATTTAATAATATTCACTCAATTTTTAATATGTACATTATGTGGTTTTAAATCTGTTTTGTCAGAATTGCATGCACACGAGATCTGTAAAAAACCAAATATTTTCTTCAACATCGACTCAAGAAAAGAGAGGGTTTTTTATTTTGTTTTGTTCTTGTTTTTTGTTTGTTTGGTTTTGTTTTTTGGGTGGTTTTTTTTTTTTTTTTGTGAGATTTCATTTGATTCCTTTATGAGAATGTTTGACCTCAGGTAGACTTTCTATAGTATTCAATTTGAAAGTGAAAAGCATACCTAGACTATAAAGATCTGTTTAACCTGTTTACTTGATCTTCACACCCTTTGTTCTTCCACTCCTGGACTGTCCTGTATGACAGTATGGCCCCTTATATCCAAGAAAACTAATAAGTTTGTAAAGAAGAGACATTTTTGTGAAAATCACGGTCAGCATTTAGTTTCTTGGTTACACTCTTCACTGTGATGTGTTTAATTCGTAGATAGTTTTACATTTATTTATGTACCCTGTAATCAGTCTTCACAGCTTTGCTTTGCCACGTAGTGATGTACTTGATCTTTAGTCTTGGTTAACATGTTTTGCAATGTATAGAACACATGGATATATTGCATTTTTTCCTACTTCTTGGCACTCTACAACACTCATCTCTTCCACTTATATCGAAAAGAGGTATAGTGCATATATGTGCATTGATATTCTGCTTTTGGTGACTAGCTGTTTGTTTTTCTCCCTTGCAGTGTATCCATTACCTACCCATAATGTTCTTTTTATGGTATACCTGATTTTTCCTCTCAGTGCAACTCTGACCCTGATATTGCTTAGACTTTAAGGAGTTTCATCCCTCCAGCACAAGGTGATGAAATGGTGATATCAGAGTTTGAGATGTAAACAATTACCATACCCTAGACAAAAATACAGCCCTGGGTAAGTTAAGTAGGTCATAACACTCTTTTGTCTGTGAACAGAAAATCCTGTTTGCTGCTTGTTTTACAATTCCAGTGTAGTGAAAGAAAAAAAAAAAACAAAAAAACTTACTGACCTGAGCAGGAAGAGCATTATCATACCCTCCCAAAACTGAGGCATCTGGGTGTGACAGCATAGGACATTTGGATCATTTTATTGTCACCATCATAAATAAAATAAACCAAATAAACCCTTCCCTTGAAGAAGCAGGAGGCGAAAACTAGCAAAAAGCTATGGCATTTATCAAGATTTGTATTCCTAGGCAAAATATTTCCTATTAAGTTCGAACTAATTTTGGTGGAATATATAGTTCACTAGATGATGATTTTATTATAATTAACCATAAAGGAAATGTCCTTTTAAGAGAAAAGAGGATTCCAGTTAGGTTCAAGTTAGGCCAGTGTCTCCTGTGCTCTGTAACTGGTTCAGAGATTCCATTTAAAAGCAATTTCAGGGAGAATCAATCAGTCTAGTATGGATGTCTGGAAAACATCCAACTTTGGATCCTGAGAGGAATTCAATTTGCATTTCAGAGAGAACTCGGGGACAGACAATAGGTCTCTCTTGTCCCAGGCTTGTGAACCCAAACTAGTCAAGGAACTTTCAAAGCCCTGTCTTTATAAATCTCTGTGATGTAAGGATAGTATAGAAACAAGTGGTTTTACTTAGTGGCTTTTTTTGGTGATTTTATTTTTTAGTCTTGAGCCTTTTTTCTTTAGGGCCAAAAACCTACAGAAGTGGCTTAGACCTTGCAGGTGGTCAATCGCTAATCCAGTTAGGTTGTGATGTTCTTTTGCAGTCTAAGAATAGAGGACGTGAGTAAACGGTAATCATGACTGACTCTGCAATGTAATATAAGAGGAGACATAGAAAATCTTTGAAGCTATGTTTGATGTCTTGTTTAGATTCTGATTTTCATAAATAATCTTGGGAAGAAAATCCCCTTTTAGTCAATGAAGAAAATGTTTTTATAATGTTTTATTTTCATGAAACAGTTGTAGCATCAATATAAAGAAATGTGTGCATGTATATGTAATTAAATAATTTATAATGTATTCAATTTAGCATATAAATATTAAATTATCATTAGTAATTGTACATGTGAGTATATAGAAATATTTGTTAGTTATTCTGAACTAATATAACTTTACCTGCTTCCTACTAAGTTTTTTGGCAGCAAACAGAAAATTGTTGAGTTAGTGCAGCTTAACCAGTTACTGGAAGGCTTCTGAATCAAAACAATAGAGCATGTTAATGCTCTTATGCCATTGTGATATATTGAGTAGAACATTAATTTAAATTATACCCTGAGAAAGAGAAAACACTTCTCTTTTTGTGAGAATCTGTTGCCATTTTCCTCACCTTACCTCTGATGCTCAGATGGCTGTACCCTGTGTTTTCCCCATGCTGAATGGAGGAACCCATGCTCCTCTCAAGTCACTTTCTGAGATGATTCAGTGTTTTGCTCCATGTGATGTATGTCAGATCAGGGCTTTGCTGTCTTATGGGAGCTCTGCCTAACTGCATTTTAATTTTGTTTTCTTAGTTTTTGGGTGTGGTTTAGTGAAGGGTTAAGTGATTGTAAAAGCACACCTAAAAGGTGGCCCTGACCTCTCCACTATGTTACTGTCTGTTTCTTCTAAGAATAACAGTGATCATCTTTCAATGGGATGAGTTTTCTAACTCAACAGAAGAGCAAGCCTAATAGTAAGACAAAAGGTCTTGAGGAGTAATGTAGCTTACCATACTGTCTTGAAAGGCAAGGATCTGTTGAAGTGGGTGCAGAGAGACAAAGATGATCAGAGGGGTGGAACACCTCTCCTATGAAGACAGGTTGAGACACTTGGTGTGGTTCAGCCTGGAGGGAAACCTTATTGCAGCCTTCCAGTACCTAAAGAGGGCTTAAAAGAAAGATGAAGAGAGACTATTTAGTGTAGCAACAGGACAAGGGGTAAGAGTTTTAAACTGAAAGAGGGTGGATGCAGACTAAATATAAAGAAGGAATGTTTTATGGTGAGGGTAATGAAACACTGACCAAATTGTCCAGAGAAGTTGTGGATTCCCTGTTCTTGGAAACATTCGCCAAGTTGGATGGGCCTCCAGGAAACCTAAGCTAGCTGGAGATGTCTCTGCCTGTGGCAGGGGGTTTGAACTAGATGACCTTTAAAGGTCCCCTCCAATCCAAACCATTTTATGATTCAATGACAGTGGATGGTCTTCTGTATTGTTTTGGAAATTTTCAACATCCACACATCTTTATGATGAAACTTCAACTTCATTGTAAGAGAATATTATTTTTACAGATCATTAAGCACTGTCAAATGTCAATGGTTAAAAAAAAATTAATATTCTGGAGCTTTAACCTTACAGCTACACCTTTGAAGTGATTAATTTAATTCCTCTATCATAACTTGTTTCCTATATTCAATTCTTTTGGCATGTATTATTGCATTTCAAATTCCATTAAAGTTGTGATTATGAAAGAGTGTAGTGTTTTTTAAACTCGAGAAGCAATTTAATAACTTCCAGGTGTAATTACAGTACCTCTTGATGAGCAAGTAATCTTAATTTTTAAAAACACCACTTGACAAGTATTTTCTTATCTTCACTTAGATTATCATGCAGAAGCCCAAGACAGTAAGTAAAACAGATACTTTATGACATGTAAGTAATGCACTTCAAAATTTTAACAGGGAAAGATGTCTACTTTTATTTGAAAAAGAACAAACAGCACCCCCCCCAAAAAAAAAAAAAAAAAAAAAAAATTCACAAAACCAAAACCCAACCAAAATATCCACCCCAAAACACCCTTTTCTTTATGTTGCCCATTACTTACCATGAAATTTTACATCCCTTAATATTTATTAGATTTTTCTTTGTATGCTGCAGAATCAGAATCAAACTTGAGTGTTTTTTCTCTTTAAAGAAGTCCTTCTTCCTTACTCCTCTGGTATGGAAACAATTTTTTGAAACAAGAATATATGAGGTAAAAAGAGGAAAGAGGTCTCTATTTGCATCCCATCCAAAAGAATTAACAGAATTTGTATACAGGTTTTCTGAAAAAGCCCTAAGGAAGTTGAATATGAGTTGGAGATCAGATACTTATACTCCTTTGAATAAAATAAGAAACAACTGACAAAGTATAACTGTGAGTAATCTTTCTCTGGTAGTGCCTCCTGAATTCTTATTTGTATAGGCTAATAAATAGTGCTATACTACAAATGTTTTGTGTGCAAATGTCTTATATCTTGTGCAGAAGACAAGACAGTGGAAATGAATGGAGTACATTGAAGTGCTTTGAAAGGAGTACATTGAAGAACTAATTAGTCAGCCATAAGCACAATAACCATAGTACAACACTGACGTTTTAAAGTTTCTATTTATATTCACAAATTTTCCAGGGATCTAATGGGATCTAACTTTTAAGGCTTAGTCCTGACCACTTTTGATTTTTCTAAACAGAAAGTAATGAGGTCTCTTAGAGCAGAATGACAGACTACTATCATTGATGGCCTTGGCCAGCAGAGTTCAGTGTGTGCAGTCTTGCAGCTTCAAGTGCTTTATTTCTTGTGGCATTTCACCATTCGACTCTCATCTATGTGAGATATATTTTGCCTTTATGTTTGAAAACTGTGGTCTGGTTGTCAGTTAAGACTGTTTAAAGGCCTGACTTATGACTGAAAGATTTGTCTTAGCACTTAGCCATATTTACATACATATGTGCACACATAAAAAAAATCTTAATTTGCGAGAAGGTCAAAGTTTGTTTTTAGATAGAGGACACATCTGTTTCCTCTATCTGAAAACACAAAATATATATCTTAGATATTTTTGTGATATATTATGATATGTATCTAAATATAATATATATTAAAATAGGCATAAAACTTTACATTTAAAATGTCTATTTAAAAGTGGAGATTGCTGTTGTATATCTGAAAATACCAATCTGTCAAAATGGAAGCATCTACTGAAAAGTATCAACTGGAGAAATTCCTGGGGCAATATTCTGAAGGAGATCTTTGAAGCCCTGAAATTGATGTTTGCTTCTCAGGGTTCATTTTGTGGCCAAGAATGGGGCAGAGGAGGTGGCAGGCCCTCAGGAAGCAGTGTGACAAATTTAATCTGGCTCCACTGGAGTCCTCTTGGAAGTTTATGCAAAGATTTTCAGTGTTGATAGTTGGAAAATTCTGGTTAAGGGAATTTTTGAAAATTTTCTACGATGTTCTTCCCATTAGTTTTATATGCTTTGCATGTGCTGGATTTGTGCAAGGTTGCCCCTATGTGTGACTGCTGTCCTCTTTCTTGCCAGCACTGGCACTTAGTTACGTGGAAGGAAGAGTTCTTCCACACTGCAAAAGCAGCAGCAGGCCAGGCTAATTTGGAGATGGTATGCACTCTCTGCCTGTGTTGAGATTAAAATTCATCTGGATGCTCAAAAGTGAATGACATTACTTGTGTGAACTTCATAATAAATTCCCATTTCATCCTAGGCAGAAGAGGCACACATGTAAGGGCTTGAGATCATCTGTAAAACAGACACCCTAACTCCCAGCTGGGGCTCTTATAGTTTGTGGTTGAAGTGGTTTGGTGTTGCAGAGCAATGTGATGTTGTCTTAGCTCTATGCTGAAAATTATTAAAATGTGAGTAATTTTAATCCTGGAAGAAATAAAGAGGAAGAACACTGATAAGAAAAATTATTAAATAAGAAGAGAAAAAGCAGGGAAGTAGAACTTGATGACTTGGTAAGGTTGAGGATTATCCCATTCTAAGATCAGTTGTTCTTCACTGAGTGATGACTGCCATGAGAATGGAGTGCATATTAACTTCTAGCTACTGCTCAGTACATCTAGGTGTCTCTCACGTGTATTCATGAATAAATAACTGCTGTGCTTCTGAACTTTGTATATCCTGATTTGTGGAGTCTCTTGGCACCTGGTAGAAGCTGCTGAACAGAGTGACTCAGAGAAGGATGATTATAGTGCTAACAGCAGAAAAAGAAGACACTGTGTAAGTATAGGTAAGCTTGAAAATGCCCATAGGTAAGATTTTGTTCTAAATAAAAACACAGACCTAGTTAAAAAAAAAAAACAGAACAAAACAACAAAGAAAAGCATAATAACAAAATAACCAAACCAACCAACCAAAAAACCAAATCGACCAACCAAAACCCACCAAAAAACCTGCAAAAACAACCCCCTCAGACACTCTTCTAAGATCAAATTTGGCCTATAGCTTTTTGGGGGCAATTTCAATTTAGTGTTGCATGCTAATTTTTTCTTCTACTAGATGTCTTTCTCAGCTTCATTAGTCTGCCTCATACATAAGTGTATGCATGCTTGTGCTGGCCTAGTATAAAGCAAGGAGTAAACCAGGAAAGCATTTATGCATGTGGGATTAGAGCTAAAGAAACCACAGAGGACCATGAGAGTCAGGAGAGGAGGAAAGAAGTAATGAAAACAGACCAGATTTTTTTGTCTTGACATATGGCTCTCTGGAGTGACAGCTTTGTGGATTTCTGTAAACAGAACTACATCTGTGATTGTAGATATGGACTTCTGGGAAATAAGATTGGATGCATTGTTATTATTATTATTATTATTCCTCATTGTGGAAGAAATATTATGATTTTATTTTTATTATCTCATTTAGAAATACAATTATACTTTGTAATATGCCTGACTCAATATGTAATTTTGCTCTCTACTACAAAGGAACTGGGTTTGCATATAAGCTCTCCAAACTGTAATACAGCTGAAAATCTATTAGATGTAGCAGCAAAAGTGTTAGCTCTACTGCTTTATACAGAAAAAATGGGGAACCATGTAGATTTAAGTGATAGGAAGAGAAGAAAAACTGCATTAAAGAAAAATACATTTTTCAAAATAGATATTGGAATCTATTGTTCCTATTGTATTCAGTGATTATCTCCACAAGCAAGTATCTATGAAGGAGAACCAAACACCGGAGCAGGGGCTGAATATTAACATCCAGAGGAAAACAAAGAAAATAAGCTACTTCTTTCAGCTTGCTTAAATGCCTTTTGAGTTTTCATGCAACACTTAAGACCTGTATTTGTTACCTTCTTATCTTTTGATAATGAAACTAAGAAGTTGCAATATGTCCTATAAGTCAATGTCTGTTCATAATATGCATTTTTATTTCCTCTACTGTTACTTTGTTGAAGTTAAATGGTAGTTAGCTCTGAGTGCAGTCAATACTCCCCTGGTGTGATTGCAAGACACATCAGTTTGGGTTTTGCCAAGTATAGTGTGTACTCTGATGATTTTGAAAAATGCCTTGTCTTTATTCTTAGTCAAAGTAAAATTTATTTGAAAAATGAGCATATTTTACACTTATTCACCTTTGTAAATAAAGTGAGTGAAAATAAAGGAATAATAGTCACTTTGGAAATGGTGTCATTTACAGCAATAAAATGCACAGATTGGTGATCTCAGAGAATATCTTTGTCAAAGCTGAGGAACAACCCTCCACAGAAAAAAAAGCCCCTCCTGCTCATGAAAAACATCTGCAGATGTTAAACAAGCAAGAGATGAAAGGGAAGAAGCAGAGCAGAAGGCCGAAGAAAGCTTTTAAAGTAAAAAAAAAAAAAAAAAGGTAGTAGAAGACAAGGATCTGAAGAGCAGAGAGTCATTGTAACGTGCTGTAGTTAAATAGACGAAAAGGAAAAGATAAAAAAAAAATTGGCACCTTGCACAGGTGCAAAGAGATCTTAGAATAATTTTAAAAAATAGAGAAGCTGCCTGACACTAAATAGGCTGCTTCTGGGCATTTACAGAAGAGGAGCTGCACACCGTGCAATATTCAGTGAAGCTGTACAGCTAATAACTAAGAAAAGACTGTCTCCATTCTCTCTTCTGAGTCTTCTGTGGTTGGTCAACAGCCTGTGAATTTGTTAATTGTATTTGTTATTGCTTGGCTGCTTATATGAATTAAGCGTTGTTCTAAGAGCACCTAGAATGTGTGTTCAGTGCTAGAAGCTGAAACTGTCAACTTTGGATGACCTTCACCTGATTTTTATAGAGACAACCTGTCGTGGGTTACCAGCCCCCTGGGCTGAAATGGTCAGGCCCAGGTAGATTTCCGGAGGAAAAACCAATGAAAAGTTTTAGTAACGCTTCTGCTAATGACATATTTAAGAAAACGAAAGAGAAGGTGTGTGTCGCAGTAAGAAATTCAGCCGCCATGTGAGGAGAGGGGCAGCAGGCCCCAAGTTGGGGGGCCAGACCCTCTCCCCCGGCCTTGGGCCGGCGGCAGGTATGAAGTCTCTCCAGCTGGGATGTGTCACAGTGGAGAAACAAACTCCAGAAAGAAACTGCCCAGCTGAAACATGCTGCAAGGATTCCAGCTCTGGCAGAGAGCAGAGGAGAACTTGAGATAACGGAGCTACTCCAAGGTCAGTCTAGCAGGAGAGAACAGAAATGCGCAGAGGAGGCCNGTGAGAGATCCATGCTGGTGTAGCTCACTTGTGACCCTAAAGGACAGCAGAGAATGGAAGAGCTGCTGTCCTGGGTGGACCCATAAAGAGTGGTCTATTTAGGACTATCTTCGGTAGGAACGGGTAGGAACGGGACCCCCACGCAGCAGAGGAAGGACTCAAACCCATTCTCTGTAGTTGTGGGTGAAGACTATGGTGAAATAAGTGTCCACTGCAAAGGACCCCACATGGACAGGGGAAAGGACTCAAAGCCATTATCCCCTATAACTGTGGTATAGACCATAATGGAGTAAGAGTCCCCTTAGCAGCCATGGGTCCTTAAAGGAGGGGATATACCCTCAACCCTGAAGTCATCATGCAGCAACACCAGCCGAGAGAGAGAGAGAGAGCAAAAAGGAATTTCCAGCTATGACACACTGAGCTCATCCTCAAGATAACAGAAAGGACAATTTACAAGTGCTAAAGTAACTGTTTTAAAGGAAGAACATATCTTTCCCTTTAGACTGATACAGAAGGGAAAGAAATGCTTTTGTAAATATTTTACCGAAAGACATCTTTCTCTTAGGCTAGAAAAAGCTAAGAGAAATGCTTTTGTTACACCTGGCACCCGGCCAACTGTCCAACTCCACAGAAGGAAGAGAGAGACTTTCTCCCCCTTACCTTGCTTTCCCGAGGCAATTAAGACTGAAACTCCCGAAACGAGCTACCAAACTTGTATATAGCAACCTGTTATTCTTTTCATTTATAAGATAAGCTAAGTTTAAGTAGTGTTGTTGTAGTATATGTTATTTCCATAAGATAAGCTAGTTAAGTAGTAGTGTTGTAGTATATGTTTCTATCTTTCTAGTAATAAATCTTAGTATTATATCCCTTAAGTCAAGCCTCTGTTTTGCCTGGATGAAACCTCTCTCAACTGATAGTAATTGTGTGAAGGGGGGAGTTCAGAAAAAAAGGCTTAATCCCTTATTACCTGTTTGGAAGATGATTCAAAATAGCTTTTATCGGCAAGCCTCATCAATGACATTTTTTTCTTTAATTTTCTGCCTTTCTTTTGTAATTCAGAATGCATTACCCCATTTTGGGACATGTTGTCATCCTGGCAGTTAGATTTATGAGTCCATTCATAACTTCAGTTTTGTTAGGCAATTGCTGTTTTATATCACCTGGACTCCTAAGTGGAAAGAAGATGATGTTTAAAGGACTACAACAGCAACAAAAATCCTGACTCTCTGAAGATAGAATAGATACAGTATGCTTGCTGTTGTAGTTAGATGTAATACAGCAGCAGCATGTAGGTGCCTACCAGCTGCTAACTTGCTTTATGTTACAAGAACCAACCTATTCTTCTTTTAAAGCACAGCTTCAGTCTGAGAGAGTGTTCACAGCATGGAGATGAGTGGTGAGTGAATTATTCAGGGTTGCACAGCAGGTCAGAGGCAGAGGAGGGTGTGAGAAGCAGCCTAATAGTGCTAGGAAGATAAGCCTTTGAACAATTTTTTTCCATAGAGGCCATGCTACTGTTCTTTGATTTTCGGTGAGTATTCATTTAAATAGGGATAAGATTTAACCCATCGTATTTACAAAAGAGACTTTATTATTTAGTTCTGAAGTGCCTGTTAATGTGATATTTTGGTTCCCACCTAGTTGATTCACTGAGATTTGATCCCTGTTAGAGTGGCAATGACATTATTCATATTCTACTTGTTCGTAATCTCTAAATTCCCAAAGGACACTTTCTTTAAGTGGTACTGGCAAGTTGGCAGTTCCCAGCTTTCAAAGTATTTGTGAGCTGAATTATTCCAGCTCAAGCTGGTGGCTTTCTCAAAATGGCACAAGAATCTCCAGCTCCACCAGCAATATCAGGCCTTTCCAAGAAAGAGCTCTTCCTTTCAAACCTTGTTTGGTTTTGGGGTTTTATTTTTATTATATTTTTAAAATGAGAGATTGCCTATGATGGTTATGAAGATGCAAACTGCAAACTGCATTTGAGCCCTCAGAAAATGGAAGTAAGTATTAGTAGTTAGAAGAAGATATGAAAACTGTTTCCTTTTCCATTAATTTAGGTTATGTTGGTAAGAAAAAGCTATGACAGCCTTGTAAAATATGTACCACTGAAACACAAATCTGATATGGTTTGTGTTTATTTGACTAAAATACCATGTTCTCAGTTGCAAAAATTTGCAATCTAAAAACCTGGAAGGAGGAAGGCGAGTAGTTGACAATTTGCAGCACTGATGAACAGGTCAGAGACAAAACCGATGTGGCAGCCCAGGACTCAGTCTCAGCAGTGACAATGTTCTCAAGTCATCTGGATTAAAGTCAAGGTAAATGTAAAGAGAACTCATCAGAGATTGATCTCTACTACCAAGATAGTAGCATTCTCTTTCATTTCAGAGTCCCAGTCTACACTGCATTTGTGCATCCTCATTCCTTCTGGTGTGAACCAAATACTTCTTTTTGACATGAAGGTGCAGTAGTCTGTCTTGATAGGATAGCTTGCTGCAAGGTCTGTCCCAAACAGTGCACAACGTGCTTTCTTTTGGCCAGAAAGTTTTCCTACTTGTCATGTAACATCATAATTTACTCCAGTGTCCTCCTAAGCATAGAGTGTTTCCTCCAAAGTGTGATTCTAAATGCAGTGCTGTCTGGATTTTATTTCAGATACTTTTGAGAAAAAAAAATCCTCCTGTTTTGGGGCTGTAATGGCATTATGCAAAATCTTGAGTAGACTAGGCCAAAGTACTGTGCATTGTTTTTACATCAG
Organism: Pachyramphus minor; assembly: GCA_013397135.1. NCBI lineage: Eukaryota > Metazoa > Chordata > Aves > Passeriformes > Tyrannidae > Pachyramphus > Pachyramphus minor. The sequence continues at coordinate 403,358 of VYXB01004105.1, read as the reverse complement.
TTGTGTCCACAGATTACTAGTTCTGAGGAGTGGGAACATTGTAGACAGCATGTCTGAAGCCTAGGTTTCCCTCTCCATAAGGCAGTTGGGATATAGCCTCCAAGCTACTTGTAGCAAGTGGTAAGAAAATCAAGGAGATCAAAATGAACTGCTGACTATCATTATGTGAATGATATCGATGGGAACTTGTCACATCAGAAAGCACTGGGAAAAAGGAGGATTTCAGGCTAAGTAAATGACTACTGGTAAACCATTTCAGAATCTTGGAGCTTTTGTGGGTGTGGGCTTACCTGTGAGAGTCAGTATGATGAATTGTTATCATTGAATATACTACAAAATAAAATCTTCACCTAAATAATTTGAAACTGGAGAAACAATTCTGCTTCCCAGTGCTGATACATAGTTTACTGAAATATCTACCATGCTGGGTTTGAGTAAGGTCAGAATTATCATAAATGCGTCACTAAAATGTCACATTTTCACAAACAATATGTGTATGATCACTGAGTAGTTTTGTTTTAATATGTACCATATTTCAATGTACATAGAAAAATATTGTGTACCAGGATGGCAACAGCTGAAGGAAGATTTGGGCAAATTGACCAGATGTAAATTGTCAGTTTACATACATAAATTCTGGTATAATGCAGTTGATTAAACATAGAAAACTCATTATCAGAGGAAGAACAGCTATATGTAAAACCCATGGACTTCCAAAGCTAACAAAATAAGAGCCAGGATTCAAATCCTAAATATAAAAAGGAAAAAAACAGGCTGAGAGCTGTAAATGCAGATTTAAAATTACCCATAACTAGAATCTGCTATTCAAACATTTTGATTTAGCTACAATTTGACAAACTTCCAGTTTTCTGTGAATCACCATAGACCCTTCTGTTAACTCATATGGCCTGTTGAAGCCTGAGCAGAATGTATCACTGAAGAAACACAATCCTTCTTCCTGTGATTTTTGAGTGATTCTTTCAAGACTAGTGATAAGTTTTAATATTTGCTGTTACTACCCTTCTTACCCTATTTTAGTAGTGATGTTTGTTTTTTGTAATTAAGGTACTACTTTTATCTCATGAGAGTGCAGAGAAGAAGGGTAGGATCATGCAGCATATGAGCACAATTTTTTAAGTGGGGTATCAATGCCTGTTACAGAAAAACATGTCCTGGCTCATGTTGCATAAAATGTATTTGGACTCTTTATTCTTGAACCAGGTACTGTCAGTGTAATCTGCAGGAGAAAAGAAATTATTAATTAAAGAATTATTATTTATATTATTTATTTTTGTTGTATATTAAAATTATATAGTAATAATTTTATATATGATTATAGAAAAATTATCATACAGTAATTATACAATTTAATTATATTAACAAAACAATGATACATCTAAACAGTTATAAATTAAACTCAAATTTATCTGCAACACTTAAACACAAAATTGATGTCAGTAGGTAATAACTTATACAATATCATATTTCTAAACCTAATATAAGTTAAAGATGGCATAGATGGCATGTAAATGCGACAGGAGAAAAAAATCCAGTTAAATAGATGCAAATATTCCAATCTGATACATGCTTAGTTTAAAAAGAAAAAAATCTTGAAATTGCAGAACTGGTACTAACACACCAAATAAGAGTTCTTTGTGGTGAGGAGGAAAGAGAAATTGGAAACACCCAAAAGTAATTTAAATTTAAACTTTACATCCTTTTAGGAAGCTGTTTGGGGATTTAAATGTTACTTGAAGACTGGAGCATATGCCCTTTCATGATAATCAGAAAATGTAGTCAGCTAATTAAGTTTTGTCTGTATGTTATGTTGAAAAAAAGTAGAAAACAAAATTTTTATAAACTCTAGAGTAAGTTGTTTAAAAACATGCCTGACCTCGCCGGTGCCCTTTAAAAGATATAATACTGAATTCAAGAACTTCAGAACTGAATCTATTAGAGAGAAATTTTAGGGAGTATTTAAGAGGTTCTCCTATTAATCAAGAGAATTATTAATATTTTTTAATGGCCCCTTTCCTAGTAAACTTACTCTAGCTGCTGGCTATCTACTTAGCTTTCTTAGCTTTCTTTCTGTATTCCTAATCAGAAAAACATATGTCACACTTTGCTCTTCCTAATGATTGACGTATGCAACATTATGGAAATTTGGCATATTGTCATCCATAGCAATGACCTTTCTAATCTCAAGTCTTATACACAGGTCTGTTCAGATGACAATCTGTAACCAAATTCTCTTTTTTATTGTCCCTTCTTGTTAATTTTAAAGTTCTGAATATTGCTTTGTGAGATGTTTACTAGAGATTCATTGAGTTTTTTTACTCATTCAAAAATCTTTGCTGTGGTGGATTTTATATGGTTTCATAAAAGATAAAGATTACAAACTTCTTTTGTGAATTTGTCAGATTATTGTAGGGATCTTTTTGTTTCTCTTCAGTTTAGTACATATTACTTACCTTCTAGTAGTTGATTTTTTTTTTCTTCATTAATCAACTATTTGAACTCAATTCCTTGGGTATCTTTAAGAACTCAGAACCTCTTATATCTAGGGTCTACTCACTAGACTCGTGCCCTGCATGCTTATGGACCACTGATGAATCTCCTGGTACCTTTGAATAACAACCTTTAAACCAACATCTGGTTTTCATTGCTACAATCTAAACTGAGAGTTGAGAAGATATGCAGCTGGAGTTGGCTTGTAGCTCATTATTGTTTATTATGAGATGCTGAGAACCAAACTTCTTCAAAGACTTGACAGAATAATGTTATATCTTTGTTGTGTTTCAGGTTCTTATGAAACAAGGCTGATATCTAAGCTTGGAAAGAATGTTAAAATAACATACAACCTTCAGAAAAAGAAAACTAAAACTGTATACATACTAGTACTCAACAGATGCATTCCAAAATTAATATCCCATGTTTGTTATTATTTGGTATTGCAAAATTTAGGCAAAATAGAAGTACAACAACTGCTATATCTAATAGAGCTAGTTTTTTATGTCCAGCTGCAGTAGTCACCCTTCTTCTGCTGTGGCCTTATAGAAGTGGAAAACTAATAGAACAGTTTAGATTTTTTCCTCTGCACTCTGAAAACTAAAGCTTTTGTGGCAAACTGCAAATTTATCTTTTTCACTGGGTGAGAAGTGATGATTTTAATTTTTATGTCTGTTGTAGTGTTGATCTATTAAAAAAGTAACAAAATCCCTTAGTTTCACTGAATTTTATATATGCAAATCTTCCAATACAATCTGTGTTTCAACATAATCTCTCTAGAATCTTCTCACTCTGTAGCTTTGATTGAGAGCTACTTGAGATTAGAAATGTACCTTCTTCCTGAGAAAAAAAAAATTCTTAAAATTAATTACGTTATGGTTTAAGGTTTACAAATCCAGTTTCAGATATGTTCTTCAAATAATTTTCTTTATTCTGTTTTTTTTTTTTTTTTATGCAGTAGGTTCCCATATCTTTAAAAATCTTTAAACCACCTCATTGAGGGTGTGAAATAATAACTTTCTTCTTCTATTGGCATAGTTTTCTTCACAAAACAGAATTTCAGACTTTTGTATATTCTTCCTTTTTGCTATATTTGTCTGCAAATAGCATTCTGTGTTGCAACAGGCTCCCCAGGGGAGTGGTCAGAACACCAAACCTGAGTTCAAGAAGTGTTTTGACAATGCTCTCAAGCAAATGGTGTGATTGTTGAGGAATCCTGCACAGGGCCAAGAGTTGGACTCGATGATCCTGATGGGTCACTTCCAATTCAGCATATTCTATGATTCTATGAAAACTTAATAGTCCTTTCCCTTATCTGCACAATACAATTAATTACATCTATGTGGGATATCAATTACACATTTGTAGATGACTTATTTATACATCTTGGGATATTTTTGGAACAATAGGCCTGATACTTCACTGAATTAATCTTTTTATCATCTCGCTATCAGGAGTTAAAATTGTGATGCTAAGTATCTGTAGCAGTCTTCATGCAATAGGGGGCAATCTTAGCAACACTATCAGTGTACTCTTTCACTTCGGAAATTTAGACAATGAATATGCTTACAGAGCTGCAAAATACTCAGCTCTACTGAGTTTCACTTTGCTTTGACCCTAGAATGCAGATTTTCTGCCAGAGCTCCCAGACTGCAAGCTTAAATTCCAATTAAAAGATATGCTCATATAGTAATGCAATTATCACGAATATTTCAAAGAGTAAGTCTCAATTTCTGGTGCATAGAAGAGTATTTCTTGGTCTAGGTGTATTGATTTTTCTCAACTTTCAAGTACATTAATGTCTAACAGGTAATGCTCCTTTGACACTTCAAAAGGAAGTTTGAAAGAACTGACAGAAATGTATATAGCATGTGGCCAGTAAATACAGCTCAGTTCTTTTCTGGATTACATGAACCTGAAAATAACTGTTCTGCTTTGGATACACCAAGTCTTCAGTTATGCTGTGAACCTCATAGAACAAACCTACAGCACAGAAACTGTCACACACAGCAGTCTTATCTTGGTTAACTCCTCATAGTGATCATGATTTTTTCCAGTTGTCACCTATTTTTAGAGACTTGGTTTTCAGAATATATTTCATAGGTAGTATCACTAACCATCTGCAAGTGTTAGGCACCAATATGAAATATCAAAGAGGACATGGACAATATTCTTCAAATCAGTTACCTTTCTTTATGTTCCTTCTTCCTAAAACATTATTTAAAATGTAAATGTTATGAATTTTATCTTCAGTCTTTAGCACCCAGAAAACTAATCTTTTCTCATGCTTCTAAGCAGAAAAAACCTCCCCAAAATTATGCCCCAACCTCTTGTTTCAGCTAGAAAACTGTAACATCTTACAGATTTTTTTTCAAGTACAGAACAATGTTTACACAAATTCAATCTTTTTATAGGAGGATAATAGCAGCTGGCGCAGGTGAATACATTCAAATGAATTAAATTATTTCCTTTTATCAGTTTTTCCACTTCCTTCATAATGTGAATAATTTAAAAAAAATATATTTGGTTTTTTGAGAGAAGGAAAAAATTAATTGCACAGATACATTTTCTTAAAACAGCATGAAAATACATTCACATTGAGCTTCTGGAAAGAAGTGATGCCGAAACCCTTTCATATCGGATTTAAGGTATGATTTTGAATAATAATATTGTAACAGATTGGGAGACCCTATAATTGACAGGTCAGAAAGCCACCTGTAATAACAAGATTTAGGGTTGAAGTAAGTATTGTTTTGTCAGTTAAACAGAGATAACTTTCTTAGAGGAAAGTTCAACTTGAGCTTCCTTATTATTACTGATATTTCATTAACACATAGAAAGAGTTCTCACAATTTTAAAAGCTGAGAGAAACAACAAATAATGTTTTGGGATTTTTTACTTAAATGGACTACCTATAACAACCAAATTACCTATAAAAAATTGCACTAATTCCACCTTACTATTCTTTTGGACAGCCAAAGATAGTATGTGGTACAGGCTTGGCTAATTGCTGACAGTGGTTTTCTTGATTTTTCACTGTATTCTTCTCTTTCTGTATATTTCACACTTGACTGGAGCAAAAGGTGAAATTATGGATCAATAAAAAATTGCTCTGGATTGTCACTATCCAATATCAACTTGCTGGAGTTGAACAGAGGAAATGAAATTATCTATAAGGTAGATTTTATTTATTTTCTTCATAAACCATAAAATCTGTATTTGGATGAAATGCTCATTGCCAACTGCATAGCAGAATGAACAATGAGTGTAAGAGTTCTTAGTACAAATGAAATTGAAATTAAGGAGTCATGAAATTTCCATCCATGCAAATAAATGATATCAATACATGTAATGTTTAATCATACATGACATTAAATTATGCAAGATAAAATTTGGAAGATATCAAAAGATCTTTCCTATAGTACTGCTCTCACAGAGGGATAGTTTCACTGCATACACAAAATCTTCCATTGCATTTTCTGGCCAGTAGAAGAGCAAGAAAGGGAAGATTACTGAAGCAAACTTGATGATGATTGCAGCTTCTGTAGGGTATTGAGAAGGGCATTTAGGAAGATCTGAATTCTCAGCAATGTCTTGAGTCTGTTAATTCCCCCCTCTCTCTCATTCACACATTCACTATTCATACCCCAAATTCCCTGTCCAATATAACTGAATTTTTAATTAACCTTTTTCCAGTTTTCCGTTGATGTCTGTCTTTAGAAAGACTTAAGTTCTTCTAGTTAAAACATATTGATTAATTTAGCTTGATTCTTAACTGTGTTTATGCAGGACAAATGAATGTCCCTAAATTCTATGAATACATTTCTATGTAATGTTGAGTTATAGTACACCTTTAATGATAAAATAAGCGTTGTGTTTAGTTTATTCACTATAACAAAGCAGTTATGGTAGTTATAATTCTTAAAAAGACATCAGTTTGTTGTACTGTGTTTATTCTCTGTGCCTGACAGAGAAACTAATGACAATAAAGTCAAACCCACATAAAAACCCTGAGGCACAGTCTTTGTCATCTGGAAATTGTTATTATTTCTCTAATGATTTGCAATGAGTGATGAAATGGTCATTTCAGAATGGGCATCTGAATTATCTAAAACTATCTAATATATTCAGGGCTTAGTATTTAAAATTACCTCTTGAATCACTGGAGACACTAAGTGTGGTGCAAATGCATTTCACGTGTCTATATTTCTCATGAAGGAAATATTAGAAGTAAAGGAGAAATGGTTTTGTAACTCTTTGAGAATCTGAAGGAATAAGGAGAACAAAATTTCTTGCATTATTTATCAAGTACAGAGTTGTGGAGTAAATCTTACTCTACAAGAAGGAATTGCATAGTGCATTTTTTGAATAGCAGTAAGAAAGTGGTTTTGGAATGAAACCACTGCTCCTCAGGAGACTTTTTTAATGGAAAAAATATGTTTTTTGGAATCTGTTTTCCTTTTGTTCTAATATGAACATAATTATGTCATTGAGATTTTACTTTCTGTTCCACTGAGTGATATTCTCTGTCTCTTTAATTGCTGAGTAGAATTATTACCATGTGGTACAAAGAAATGGACATGTTAAATTTTCAGACTGCTGATTTGCTGGGAAGATCATGAAAGAAATGCATTTTCAGAACCATGTTTTTTAAAATCTGACTCCTTCACTGTACATTTCAAGTTCATGTTATAAGTTCTTCTTTAGTTGAATATACTCTGCCCTCGAGCAAAAGCAATTGAATTAGTAAACCTCTCAATTACCCCACCAGTTGCATCCTAGTTTCTTGTACAGATTTTCCAAAGTTTCTGCAGCATAGGTCAGACTTGATATGGGACCGTTGTGTCATGTTTCTTCTCAGCCTGGAGTCTTTTTTTTTTTTTTTTTTTTAAACTGTAAAATCGATCCTGACTGCCATTCTGCTGAATCCTAAAATCAAAGAGGAATGCAGGTGGTGTGTATGCAGGTGGTACACGTACACATAACAAAAGCAAAACAATAATAAAATACCAGGCTAAACTTCTCAGGGTGCTTTCTTGTACATAGCCGTTCCTTGTTAACACATAATAACAATAAAGATGAATTGATTTTGTCTATTTATTTTGCTAACCCTCTCTGAATATTATCACTAATGCATGATTTATATTCACAACAAAATGGGCTACAACAGAAAAAGAAATTAAGAATTGCCTGCTTTATCTTGTCAAAACACCCCTTCACCCTGAAGATTAGAAGCAAAAAAAAAAAAAAAGAAAAAGGAAAGCCTCTGATTCTGATCTTGACATTCTGCTTCCCGTACCTTCCAACATCTTAATGTTTCTGGAAGATAATACACTATATACAAATTAAGAAATTATTCAGGGTTACTCATATCTTCATGTTTTATTGAAAATAATGTTTTTGTCCAGTTTTATCTAGTATTTTTGCTGGATAATAGATAGTTTTCTTGCATTTATTCTTATCTAATTATTTTTAATCAGAATTTTTAGACAACTGATATTGGTCTCCTAATTCACAAGCAATAATTTCTGTTGAAATTGGGAGAATCCACTGAAGCCTCAGTTCTAACTTCAGTGACAGTTGTAAAAATGATGTCATAACACAGAACCACAAGAAGTTGAAGGATGGAAGTTTAATCTGTGATATGATATTATAAAAACTGAAGTAGCACATTTCATCTGTGCCACAGCATGGTGTTTCTTTCCCTTTTTCTGTATTCTCACCTCTGAAAAAATGACTTTTGGTACTAAGAACCACAGCTTAGGAAATAGCATAGTTCACTGAGTGGTTTTGTATCTTTTCTTTATTCTGTTATTTTTTATTCTAGCAATTTACTTTTGCTGGTCTATAAACTTGTATGTGTCCAAGTAACAGAGGCAAAGCAAAAGTACTTATTTGTATTGTGACAAACTCTGGGACAAAAGAAACCTGCCTGACCCAGAAACTGGTAAAAGGTTGGGTCTTCTTGGATGACAAAGCAATCTGTTGAGAAAATTGTGTGATAACATTTGCCCTGAGAACTTGCTTCCTGAAGAACCATGGGACTGCAAAATCCCTCTTGAGCTCAGGTGTCATGCATTTCCTTGCTTAACAACATGATTTACTGGATTTAAAAGTAACTGCTGACAAGTATGTGGTGAAATTTGTCAGTAAACAATTTATTTACTAATGTACTTAATATATGCAAATTTATTTTATGGTAAGAACTCTCTAATTAAAAAATTACATGACACTACTTGTTTCGTAACTGAGGAAAGCGATTGTTTTGAAATTTATATAGCATAATTATTTTGAATTCTTCTGAATTGTTTTCAAACATTTCAGAAAACATGGACTGGTACAAAATAAGGTGGTGTTGTATTTAAAATGAGATGTTATCTTCCAGCTAGCATGACACAATGGTATTCTGTGCAAAGAAGGGAATTTTAAGGAAGTGATGGGAAATTGTATCTTTTTTTTTTTCCTCCTACCTGCTGTTCTGATTTGTTTACCATTGCAGGCCCCTTTAGATGACCTGTATTCAGTAGGAGTTCATATTAAACTTAATGTTTAAGTAAATGACTTAGAAGATGCACTTTTTATAAGTAATTAATACAGCTGTAAACACAGATATGCGGATCCATAAAAATATTGACAAGTACCTGAATTCTCACTAGGAAGAAATAGCAAAGTGTGGTCATATGAAGCATCATGTAGATATTGGTTTTGTGTTTTTGTTATATAATGTTTCCAGGTATTTGTCCTTGACATATGTATAAGGTCTGTACAATGTTTACAGTTATGCCATATTTTATTAATGTGGAATAATCTTAATTTGTACGTTAGTGCTGTTCAGGAAAACTTTCCAAGTGAAAAATATTTAAATGACTTTGTAATTTAGTTGTTTGTTTTAAATGCTAAGCTTATTTATCCCACTTCTCAGGCTATTGGGTTCAATGTTTGTAAGGTCTAGACAACCCCTGGAGAATTCTAAGACTGCACATTCTTCATGAAAATGCATGCGGTTAAATTTATTGCTGCTTAATTAAATTATGATTTTGTAATAGAAGGAAATTATTAACACCTTCTCTGAGGACTGAAAAACTACTCTAGCCAATTGTTCTGAATTGTTCATTATAGGTGATATCAGAAAAAAACCAATCAGGACTTGTAAATGGATTTTTATTACTTGGGCAAAAATTTCCTTCCAGCATTGAAAAGCTGTAATTATATTTTTATATTTCTTTTATATTACTTTTATATTTCACATACACATGTGAATTATACATAAGCTGATAAAAGACTTTGTAAATCTCCCACTGGTGGGACATCGTGTAAATATCAAACCACTTAGATGCCTTATCCTGCAGCCTTACCAGAAAAATGCCAAAAAAGTGGCATTTTGTTTTTAATAACATAATACTAGAACATCTTTCCTTTTATTCCTACTTAAATTTAATGTCAGGAAGATGAAACTTCAGATCCATACAGCCCAAGGATGTTCTGGTAACACTTCTAAGACTCATGCGCTTGTGTTTGTTGATGAAATGTTGCCTTCCTGGAGGAGGGGGACTTACCTTGGGAATAAAGCAGTTTTAGTGGCATTATGTTTTTGAAAGTTCTGTTTCCACTGTGGAAGTCTTTTTTAGTTGTATGAGATAGCTGGCCACCACGGAATGATTATGTAAGGTCTCTTGGTGTCCTCCCCTGTGGTGCTGCCAACTGACCTACACATATCTGCTGTCTGTGTGTCCATCCTCCTGTGCACCACAAGCAGTAAATTGCCTTGACAACGAACAGACAGAAACACACACTAGCTCTCAATTTACAGAAGCTTTGTGGGATTGAAATTTGGAAATAAGGAAAGCATATTAAGGATCAGAGTTCGCTTCCTGTAACTTTTCAATTTGCCTGCTTGAGGACTGCCTCCATCCTCCAGCTTATGTGTGCAACACAATGTTTATTAATTTTTTTCCCAGTTCATCACAGAAATGGGCAATCTAATTTCAATGGAAGGTGTTTTGAGACTTCCATGCAATACTTAGAAATAGATATATGTTATCACCAGGGTCCCACAATTTCTCCAAGGCAGGCTTCTGACATGGACTGTGTACCCAGTATCTGCCTTGCAAGTTTCTGTTGCGTATTCTACTCTTGCTTCACGTTTGGGATTCCCAGGGATCTGCACCGTTGATCACAGAAGACACTTTTGCCCTAAATGTTAGGACTGTTCCTGAATTTAAGTAAATAATAATAAAGGAGAATAAAATTGGAAGTTAATTTAATTCAACACACCAGCAGACTATATAGACAGTTATATTTCTCTGTCACTATTTTATTAAAGCTGAAACGTGTCCACTTGAGAGATAGATGAATGTAAATTAAAATGTGTTCCAAAAGAGGGGTGAAAAAACCCAAGAATAGGCTAATGAATGTGCAAGTAAGAGTCTAGGTGATCCTGTTGTTTCTTTTTTTTGTTTGGTTTTTTTTTGTGTTCTCTAGAGCTATGCAGATTGCTTGATTTTAATATCAAGTGGAACTTCAAGGAATTGGAAATGAAAGTTGGTGGGAAATAATGAATAAAAATCTTAACTTTTAAATGTTTCTACACTTTTATTCATTGGGAATAAAGCTGGTAATCAAAGCTAGTTGAAAGATTTTCAAGGCAGTAAAAATGTCATGGGGCTCTATAATGAATCTGCAGATGTAGAGGGTATTAAGACTGCAGAGGCCAACTAATTGCTTTTAGAACAGTATTTCTTTGGGTGAATTGCTCTGAGACCCATGTGTTTTAATTGTGATGAAGTCTTTACCTTGAAATGGTCCAGCTAAAATGTTAGTGATATGGCAGCATTTACGTGTAATACAGCAGTGACTCTTTCCTTTCAACTGTATTGGTGGGCTAGAAATTGAGTGACTTCATGAGTAATAGGTGCTATTGTGTCTTAACAAGCATTATTTGAATTATTATTTTCTCAAAGGCATTTTAAAATTTTCTTTCTGGCTTGATGTCTTCCAACCTTGTGTAAAACTTTCATGTTCTGTGTGTTTGACTAAACTTACCTGACTGAAAACAGAGGGCTTGATGTTTCGTTAGCAATCACTCATTGCCATTTGCTAAGTTCAATTGTAAGCAGCAAAGGATAATAATAGCAATAAAAATGTAAGGTGAATTTATTTCTAAACAACTGTAGGCCTTTCTGCAAGGAGGAGTTGTGTCAACAGCCACTGGGTGTTAGTCATTTCCTCATCTCAACATTGTTCTCAGTGGTGCCTTGAACAGTCATTGCTTTTTAGCAACAAATGGGGCAGAGTCTTCAGCAAGCCAGTGTATCTACATCTCTCAAGTGATCTATTATCTCTGTAACAGCATGTATGGATAAGCACACTGCTAATAATTGTGCCTATCCTGTTGTGTGTGTTATCTCAATTTTCACAATGTGTCAGAGAGGAAGGAAAAAAATTAAATGGTTTTCATTAGAAGCTGAAATGTTTAGGGATAATTGAATAACACCTCTTTCTGTTACTGTAGTTTTCTTCCTCCATATGTAATTGAATGGGCAGATATGAATGCAGCATAGATAAAACAAAAAGCTCTGGTTTAAAAGAGGTCAACTTTAAAATTATATCATAATTTTGGTTTTGCTGCAGGTAACGAGCACTTTAGCTGATCATGTTTGTGGAAGCCACTATGAAGGCTCTGGTACCACACCTGTATTACTTTTAGTATCCAACCTAAGATGGTTAAAGTTAGCTTGTGATTGTACATAATCACAATACAATGTACTTGTATCTTTGGAACATACCACAGTTGTTAACTTTGGCTTTTGTTATTCTGTTTTCAGCATCTAGTGGAGTAGTTATCTGAGAGACAGACAGATAATATACAAATTATATTTTTCTCTAAGACACAATCGAGAATTCAAAATATTCAAATCAAATACTTTTTTTTTACTCTGTATAAAGCAATGCCCTATTAAGTGATAATCCTTTAAAGTTTCTCTGCAGTAACTTTTTTTTTTTTTTTTAGCTTAAGGCACAAGACTGCACTAATATTTTTCAGTGCTGACATTTATCCTGCTGGGTATTAAAAATATTGACAGGGCTACAAGTGATGAACTGAGAAAATACAGACATTTAAAAAAATTACTTCTGCATATTACAGATAGGAAGGTATCTTTGAAGACAACAAGAAGTCTATATTTTTCACCCTATGGAGCTTTTTATAGATTCCAGCAATATAAATGAGCAAGGTCATGCAGTCAAGGTCATGCAGAAGTTTAAATAAAGTTTCAGATACAGGCCTGAGAATTTGGATACAATAAATATATTTTCAAGGTAAAATTTTTGTATAAAACAACATTCAATAGTTTCTTGACTGTTATAAAATTTTTTAACTAGTAGGCTAAGGCATCAGCAATAACTGAAAATATCACAGTGTTATCACCATTACCCTGTTAAAAAATACTGTAACTAACAGCTCTTTTTCACTTGACCACTTTACAAACTTGTCTTTGATTTTGCATAGTAATGTAACCTGTATCACCTTTCCTCCCCATATCTGTCATACAGGTTCCTAACTAAAGTCAAAGTAATTTTCAGAGGTTCACCTTCCTCCCAGTAGATGAAACTTTTGCAGTGCCTTTTCAAACTGAGATAATTATCTGCTAGCAATGTGTCATCAGACTGCAGTTAAAAGTATCTAAATATCAATACTAATACCTGATTAAAAATTAAATAGTGCAAAGATCCTTTTAATATTGTTGTGATTAGCTCTTAATTATCCCTATGTAACTAAAGACTTAAGGCAGATATCTTTAGTTATTTAGATATATGCACTCACAATTGATAATTTCAGAACTCTGTATTATAGTTACCATTTAATGAGACTGAAAGCAATCTGTCAAAGACAAATTTACTACAATCATGGCTGTAGTAATTCTGCATTTAAAAACCAACACTGAATTTGGAAGTTATGCCATCTTAGAAGAAAGATACCTAGTCTTTAGTGTTTAAAAACTCTAAGTGTTTAAAAAATTGAACGATTCTTCAGGGACCGAGAGTGAAAATTACTCTTATAGCTCAAAAAAAAGGAAAAGTAATAGTTTATCCTATGCCCTCCCAGTTTGAGCAAGTGATTACTGAGGCTCAGACTTCTTATTTTGCTTCAGAATTAGAGTTAAATTCATGTCTGCTTTGATCCTGTTTAAGTCATATAACTGCCTTGGCTTCAGAAGTAGCACAGACTGCCTGGGCAAGATTACAACTATGTTTAAAATGAACATTTAATAGTGCTGGCCAAAAATACAAGTTTGTCTCCTTAGAACTTTATAGTTTTGCATTTTCATGTGAAAAGAATTATGCTTATATCCCTGAATGATCTGAAGAGCACCTAGATGTGCTATAAATGGAGTGCAATGCAGTTGAGCCCTAAGATGACTAATATTTGATTCTGTACAATTTTACAGCCTTCCAGTATATTTTGTGACCAGAAGAAAATGTTGACAGGGTGTGTAAAATGGGGAAAAGAGAACGCTAAGCTTTTCCTCAGATGATCACAAGCCTCATAATTGTGTTTTGGTTTTGGTTTTTTTGAGGTACCATTGGTATAAATAAGCAGTGTCATTGGGAATGAGTGGGTTGTATATCATCACAGACAGACACATGCCTTTCTCCTATTTCCTTTTTCATAGCAGTTTCAAGTTTTCAAGTTTTTTTCTCTCCTTTTAAATGAGGACATCAGCCTCCTGCTTTCATCCTCATCACTTTGCAGCCTCCTGATGTATACCCATGCATGACAGTCTAACTTTATTTTCTCAGCCTGTTCCCCCATCAGTGGTCACCTTGCCAAGAGTGATGCTCACTATCCTGCTTTGCTTCTGTTTTCTTCAGAAGCTCACAGTCTGTTACTGATGGCATTTTTACAAGCAGTCAGTATGGAAAGAACAGCCTGAGGAAGGACTAAAAGAGTTATCTGACTCTCACAAGTGGGGGCTATTGGCAGAATCATCTGAAGTTGTTTACGGTCAGAATACTGAGAAAAAACACAACTTTCACTAAGTTTGAATGTGCTCAAAAAAGTACAAAACTGGGGTAAAACAGCTGTATCTAAAAGATACTAGCAGCCTCTATCAATGACTTGAATGAATGTTTAACATTTTGGTTCTGAGGCACAAAAGATACCAGCGACTTTTGATAGCAAAGCACTGGGATACTTCAAGCAATATCTTTTTCAAGTAGTAGCTTGTTGTTGATATATTTTAATGGAAAACAAGTTTATGCAAAATTGATCATATGGCATGATATTCTCTAAAGAAAAGGATATCTGACTATAAATGCTACTGTCAGGCTGATCAAATACTTACAAAGCCCATTGAAGTAGGGCAATAATAATGAAAAGTAGCAAAGTACAGCTTGTGCAGATCAAGATTATAGAAATTTTTAGTTCATTTGTGCAGAGTGTTGTAGATTCTAGAAAAAGATGGCTACATAAATAAGAAGAAAAAGTAAATGCAAAACAACAATAAAGGAATTTTGAATATTTACATTTATTACAAAAATAGCTAAGTAGTGCAAAATGAAAGAAGAGAGATTTAGAGAAGTCAGGTAAATCCTAATACATTTTTTAGGTTTTTTTTATGGCCCAGAAGTTCTCTGAGGAACATAAAATTCATTGACTGATGGTTGGTATTTAATGTCATTTCACAAAATATAAAAAGGATAACTACGTTAGGGGTTTTTTTTAACCAAAAGAATTAAATAAAAAGTATTAAAAAATAAAAATAATTTAAGTGTGAAGACTATATTTAAAAACCAAATTATGTACTAAAAATGTGGGAAAATTGAAAAGGAAAGAAAGTGATATTATTTGCTTTAATAGAAGTGAAAAAGGAAAGGAAGAGTATTAAAAAAACTGAAATTATGGAAAATAATAGAAGTAACAAGCCAAGTCAAAAGGTACCTTGTTCCTTCATCTGGAAAATTCTCCAGCTTTCCAGATTAACTTTGATCTGTGATACTGAAGCAGTGCAGTCTCTGTTGTGTCACTTTTTGTTCTTCTGCTGTATTACCTGATAATGTCTACTTATCATATTTCTGTTCTGCACTATTTTCTTTTTAATTGTTTTTATTTCTGATTTCTGTTTATGGGTTCTTTATATATAGAGAGATATGATTTATACATATTTCTAGACATGATATCTATTACTATATGTTTTTTTGTAACTATTTTCTAAATGCATGATATTTCTATACATATTATTTCTATATACAGACCACATGCATTTTTCCATATAAAATTTCTCTGTATTTTTATATATCAATGTAATAATATGTATGGAAACTAAATGCAGTTATGTAATTAAATATAATTCTCCTATATATATCTATATGTTGCATACACAGATATTTCACCTGTAATTTGAAGTAATTTACCCAGCTACGTAAGGGACAAGGCTCTCTTGTCCTTGTTCTGGGACCCTTCCTGGGCCACTATTTCCAGTGAGTTACTTTAAAACTGATTCTCATCCAGGTTGTTGTAGCTTTTTCTTAGCCAAGTAGATGATGTGATGTTTCTGTAGAGATCAAGTATGTAATGATTGTTGGTATAGGCAGATTAGAGTTCATCATGTGCATTTGCAAAACTGTGATTTATATACTTATCTCTATTATTTGTAACTCCTTGCTCAAGATACAGGATATATGTTTCATTCAAAACCTGCTAAGTAATCTCTTAGTCTAATTCTGGACAGGAGAGTCCCTAACTGGCACAGGTGTTTTAAAAATTCCCTTTTGTTTTTATATGCATAATTTATTTTTTTTTCTTACTCTACAAATTTTGTAACCCCTATGACATATTTGAAAACAACGAGATTTGAAGCCTAGAATACAGTGTGAACTCAGAAGTGACGGATCAATAATTTATTTATGGAGTAATTGTAAGCACAAGCCGGTGGACCTGCTGCTGAAGGGAAGCATGAAGAAAAGCAGGCACTAATGGCTTCTTTGCGGAATGCGTACTGTGGCTGTCGATCAGCTCTCCACATGGACTAGGCCAAATAAAGTCACGCTGCTGAATTTCATCTGGTGATTTTAGAGAGAAACCTCATCTGCTGTGAGGTTTTGTTCTTGAGTGACAGAAGTGGAAAAAGGACTTAGGGCATAAAGCAAACCATATCCCTTGGCTTTTCTAGCTGCTTCTTCCGTTGACCTTTTGGGGAAACCTTTAGCTAATATTTTTAGAAGTTTTAACTCCTACGAAAGAGGAAGAGGATTATGATTGTTTTCATTATAGAAACAATTAAAGTTGTTATGCATAAAACTTGCTTGTAGTTTAGCCATTTTATACTTTAATAAGAAAATGCACACCTGGAAAAATAAACTCAAATTGTTAATAATAATGACAATATTTCATCTGTTAAAAAGCCTGCATGTTACACATTTAAAGGTGATAAACATTGAAAAATAATAGAAGATGAATCCTTGCTATAGTACAATTATTCTATTTACTTTAAAATAGATATGTTAGAAATATAGTTTTCCCTTACAAGCTGCACTGAACTGAAATCAAGATTTATTCTAAGGGTTACCCATTCTGTGAAGCCTTAAATCTTGTATGGTTTTATGCCAATCTTTCCCCAAGTTTTTTTGATCTTTATTCTATTCATGGCAAAGCTGCATACTCAGTATATTGAATTTTTATTTGAAAAATTAAAACCGTTGCTGACACTGGATTTTGAGCTGGCAATTTTAGCCTGTGCATTAACTATTAACAAAAAGCCCCTGACAAAATTTTTGTAATTCTTATATGCTACAATGCACACCATTTACATTAATGTATTTTGACATACAGTCTTACACCTCACAGTTAGAAGTACTCGGTAGTATATTTGTTATAGGCAATGTGGTTCCTTCGATTTTGAGGGCATCTCACTGGAAAAGAAAAGCACTCCAGCTAGTTATGTAGTGTTTCTTACCATGCAAGCCTTATCTCTGACTGATTTTTTATTTTTATTACTCCTGAAAGGCTAAAACATGCAAATAAAAAGTGAAAACAACAATGATTTTTAATAATTTCTCTTTCTTCTAGAAACTAGTCTGGAATCAGAGGGACAGTGTCCACCAATCTTTTATTTTTTGTTAATCTTACTTCTGTTCTATTCCTTATCATATTCTATAAGAAAATAGTGTATTTTAGTAAGCATTTAGGAATAGGCCAGTATCTGGCATGAGGCTTTTTATTTTTTTTTTTTATTCTTTTTTCTTTATCACTGAGGGAAAGTAAAATGAAGTGTCTTCTTTTGATAGAGCTTTTTTATTTATTGTTTTCCTTTGGCAGTTGTGATTTATATATCCGTAGTCTGTATCGTGTACGAGGTGGCAATTCAAGGGAATGAGCCTTGCATTTGGAATTTGGTTTGTACTGTCTCAACTATAATAGGGGAATTAATTCTGTTGTCTGGGCCCTATTCTTGGGAAATTGTATCTTTTCTACTTGAAAGAACTGCTGTGTCTGAAGAGTGGAGTTATTAGTCATAGGCTCATGAGATTTTTAGCATACTTCTTTTTCTCATTCTGTTCAGGATTATGAAAAAGTAAGCTTTTGCTGATATTTTCTGATATATGCTTAATCGATATTTTCTGATAATATTCTGAAATAAAGAACAAAAATTTTTAATTGAACTTTTTTTTTTTACAGTGAAAAAAACTTTTTACCTTTGCTTGAAAAATCACTAAGTAGAACTAGCACATGTGCAATACTTAAGAAAAATTTCAGACATGTGTATACATTTATATTGAAAATTTACTTTGAGAAATACTTATATTCACCTTCCAAAGGTCAAAGGGGACAGAATGCTGCTATCTACATCATTGCATATTTATTTTTGCTTGTGAAGTCCTTAGGTATTAGATAACCAGACCTCATAGAAGACTGCAGTTACCTAAGTGAATAGAATTTTGGTCCTTTGTGTTTTCCTGGTTTAGGCCCCTCTTTGGATGTTACTGCCCAAGCGACACAATGATACAAACAGGCTGAAATGTGGTCTCATGCTCCAGGTTTCATCTCTACTATGTTCTGATTTTACAATGTGACACGATATTTCAGGGAAGGTCCTTCTGGAGAGTAGAGGTTGTGAACCCTGCATGAAAGGTGCTCATACAATTTGGAACTGTAAGAAAAAGAAGTAATCTGCAAATATGTGTGGTCTTGAGCAATTATTAACTTTATTAGTGTCCTGAGAGATGTGTGTTTGGTAATAATCTGATTGTATTTGTGACTATATATGAAAACTGAAAAAATTATAAAATCACATGTGTTTTACAGCATGTCCTGGTAGGGTTTTTTTTAGCTCTTTAAGCACTTGTCATATCATAGACAACTTACACGTGTAATTTAATTACATTTCAAATAGTAGAAGTTATATTTGGGGTTATAGTTATTTCTTTTGTAGGAATTTGGAGGTTTATAATTAAGGGAATATAAAACCCCTTAATTTTCAGAGTAAACTTATAAATTAATGTACTTTATAAAAGCCAGAGGATTCCACACAAAATATTTCCATTTTGCTATGTCTTTGCAATCTCACCTTTTGGGGATTTTTTTCCTCCCCTTGGCTCTATCAATAAAAGTAATATCTAGTTTAAAGGACATATAAAGTACTATTTACCAAACTATGTTATCCATTTAAGCAGGGTTAGGTACTCAGACTATTTCTGTCCAATTCACAGATTTTGAAATGTCATTTAAGGTACATTTTCTGCAGTTTTGACCTTGAGCAACAATAAAAGTAAATTCAATGTAAACAGAAATCATCCTTGGATGGATTATGCAGAAATGCCGAAGAGAAGCGACTGAAAAAGGCAACATTCCTGCAGGTAATTTTTGAGAGATGCATCAGAACATCAGAATCAAAGCATGTAGGAGTGATTAGGCTTTTTAAGTCACAGAATCCTGTCCCTTTCTCTGCTGCATGCAAATGTATTAATAAATTAGTTCACTGTATTTTTGAGACCCATGATTTTGAGTCATAGCACACTAGCCTTTGCTTACAGGTAAGCAGCTTAGTGGCATTTCAAAGATGGAGTGCTTTAATGAAACACCTTGGAAACAGATGAGAATTCTTGCAGTATAGTACAACTCCTCCTACCCCCAAGCATATGAGAAATTGCACAGTACTTTGGAGAATTTAGTGTGCTTTGATGCATGAAGAGGACTAGATCCCACCAGATGAAATAAAAGTATATGGAACATTTAAGTTTGAAAGACAAACCATATTAAAATACTGTAGAAAGCCTTAGAAACCCTGATAAGTAAGTTTCTGAAATCGAAGCTGAACTTTTCTAACATATGTTGGTGACAAAATGCTGGCCTCTGCGTAACGGTGTACTGAATTAAAAAGCAATGCATATTGTTATTTCCAAAACATCTTGCTAGCAGAGGTTAAAGCTGACAGTAAGTTCAACAGTTTATGGAACAAACTTTCTTGGCAGTGTTTTTCTTGGCCTGTGTCAGAAAAGTGCAATGAAAAAGAATATTAAATATAAGGGACCTATCACTGTTTTATTATGTTTATGCTAAAGTCTATGTTCGCTGAACAATTATCTAGAATCTGATGTTCACTCCATATTCCTGTAGAACTACCATTACTATATATTAGTTAGCCTGTATCTGAAATAAATGGGTTTTTCTGGGGGAGGGGACCACATGAAAAGCGTATCGAACATCAAATCATTCTGTGGAATGAACTTCTTTGTCAAGTTCTATTTTGTAATCAATGTTTCACACATGAAGAATTGGTATAAATAACTACTATAAGAAACAAAGAGCGCCTGCTAAGGATGCCACCATAGCACAGTCTCATGAGAATGAACAGTTGTTGCTTTGCCATTTCTTATGACAAAGAAAAATACACTCTTGCAATTTAGTGGAAATATTTTATATTACGATTTTATAATTAAAGAATGGAAAGAACTACACCTGTTTAACTGGGAATTATTATACTTTATGAAGTCATTTGTCATGGGTGAAAATCTTCAGAGATAATTGAATCTTCAAAGCTTGCTTTCCTGGAGATTTGTTATGCTTCTAAAGGGAAAGATAAAAATAATTTGAGAAGTAGAAAAAGTTAAGACTGCTTACACACACACATAGTTGCACTAAGACTAAATTTCACCCTGTGCTTTCAAGGTTATTTAGGGCTGAGGATTATTGGGTTGAGTTTAGCTTTTCCTGATAGAACAATCATATTTTAGGCTTGGTACTTGTACTTACCTTTAAGGGATTAAAATCAAGCTGCAGTTGAAGAGATGAAAGTCACCTGGCTTTTCCCACATTTAATTAATTAGAATTGAACCCTGAGGGTAAAACTTGCTAATGAAATGTAAATGTACAATTATGCTACCCTGGAAAAACAAATGTGCTGTGCCAAGAAATGCATTAGCTGAGTTTCTTATTTTCTCCTGTTCTGAGGAGATTAAGGAGGAAGCAGACCTGGACAGAGGGTTCTGAATTACAGTGCTGTTTGTGGAACTGAATGGAACTGAAATTTCCAGCTATCATCCTGTAGCCTCATCCTGTTTTCACATAATTTTGATTACATTTCCTTCAGTGTTTTTAGGGCATATTAAAGATGAGATGAAGAAATAAACAAAGATACAAGCCTGTGAGTGTTTAGATAAACAACAGAGTATCCTAGTTTTTATTTTGATCTTTTTTCAAGACAGTCACACATCACGTGTTCCAAGATTCTGTACAACAGAATGCATAGCACTATTAATGTAGAATAAATCTTAGTATACAACACTAAGAAAAAGAGATACAGTTTTCTCAGGTTAAGAATTTAAAATTTGAACTGCAAACTTTCTCAATGTGTTGAATTTTTGTTTTTCCTCTGCAGCTTCTGAAGGATTTTTCATGACAAAAAACATAATGTAGGAAGGTGGTATTTTCACTACCCAGGATACTGGAACATCCTTGATAACACAGTTTAAAATATTTTTCTAGATCCATATAGCTTTTAAATGTCTCCTTCACAATTTGTGATGCTTCATCTACAATCATTGCAAAATCATTTTGGTTTTATATATTATCAGATTTTTTTCATAAATTAAATTGAATTTCTTGTACTGCCAAGTATGTTGTTGAATTAAATCTTTTTGGAACGGTTAACAATACTGGGTGTTCCTTTTCTACCTAATCAACTAATAATGTGCATCTTTAAATTTAGTCTATTGCATATTCATGTCTTAAAAACCTTGAACCATACTAGTTTGGCCTTTATCTCTAGAGTAAAATGCTATTCTACCTTTTCATACAGCCACTTACCATTGTTTTTTCCTGAGTGGTTTGTAATACATCTTAAATCATATTTCATATTGTCTGGCTATTAATACTTCTTTTATAACCTTTTTTTCAAGGACTTTGTCAAAAGAAATTTGAAGGTCCCAATGAATTTTATTTGCTTATTTCCTTTCACATATCTTGTCTTAGCAAAAGGAATATATGCCTTTATAGAACTCGTGCTCAATAACACTATTTTGAGTATCTCACCTGATACAAGCTTTGTTATACAACTTTTGTTCACTTTCTTAGTATGAAGTAACATTTTTTTTTAAGTTCGTAACCCTTTACATTCCAGTTAGGTAATTTTGAAAATACCTAGAGAAAATGCACTACACATTTGACTGGAATTAGGGATGTCATGTCGCATTGATTCTGCTTAACTCATTTGCTGATTCACTGCTTTTAAGTTTTAACTCTGGAATCATACCTTTCTACCAACAAAATCTTTTAAATTTATAAAAGATTTTTTTAACATTTATTTTCATGTCTACCAAGCTTTTATCTGTTCTATCTCAATCTTTCATGTGTGTTATTTCAAAAGTTAATTTCATGATATCAGATCTATTCATGAATATGGCTGTGTGATGCTTAGCTGCCTACTGAGGTTAAGCCACCTCAAATATACGGAAATTTGATTTATTGCTGCTGTAAGGCTTGTATTACTCTGATAAGGGAAACTTTTGCTATACCTGTAGTGTTAGTAGGGCAGGTTTCCTTTATCATCCCGGCAACAGTCTTAGTCCTGGAGAGGAGATGGCAGCTTTTTTTCGGAGATTAGCAGCTCTGTGTTTTGGCCGAGGTGATTTTTGCCCTGAGTTCACTAGTCAGCAAAAAGTGTGATTGCATAAAAGATTTAAGCAGGAGTCAATATATCTTTAGTAGTTGTTTGACACTTGTCATCTTTAAATGGTTTTTCTTGAAAGTTGTTAACCAAGAGCTTTTTTATTTAGGATTTGGTTTGATGTTGGTAGTAGTCATCAACAGAATCCATTGACCTATCTTTGACGATTTTATGTCCCCTACTATCTCATTTAATTAACCTTTTGAAAAAGTTCTGGGATTTTTTTTTTTCCAGGGGTTGAAATTTGTGCTCTCAAAGGTAATAAAACTGAAATAGCTGGTACTGGCATTTTATCCAAGTCATAACAGCTGAAAACTGTTGAGCATCTTCTGTTTACATGTGTCCCAAATCATGCCAATTAAATGCAAGAGGACCAAAAGAATACTGAGGGCATTGTAACTTTTACATAGCTAAAAACCTAATTCAGAACTCATTTAAATCAAGAGAATTAACTACTGATTTTCACAACCTGTATAGAATCATAGAATCACAGAATTAACTGGGTTGGAAGAGACCTCCAAGATCATCAGGTCCAACCCTTGATCCATTACCACTGTGATTCTTAGATCATGGCACTCCAGCCTCAAATGTAAATTTCGTTAATGAAAAACCCTCCTCTGCAGTATTTTAGAGAATTAAAGTTAATATTTTGAACTGTAAATAACAAAAGTGAAAAAGATTACAAGACAATTGGAAAAGCGTTTCAAAGAAAGCAGAAAGAAAAAAAGAAATTCCAAAATTATGTGTAAGTACATGGCGTGGATGAGAGAGGGAAGTACAGCTTCATGTGACAGAAGCTGCAGAGGAAGAGATGTTTGCACCAACAGTTACCAGATTGTGTTCACATACTGCTTTAGAAAAACAGAAATCAGACTCCCTGAAAGATCATTTTTTGACAGGAACAAGCCTTTGTTTGCAGCACAGCAGCTCTTGAGCTATTAGACTTTTAATTTGAGACACAGTTATGATGAGCAGTGTTAATTTTACATAATCTTGTCAAGTTTTAAATTGTATAATTATTTCAGAATCAGTGCCTGAAGGATGCATTGTTTCTTAAAAAGAAAAAAACTGACAACTCATCTGCTCACCTAGATAAGATGAACCAATAATTAGTATGTTTGTATTTGCTGAGATAATTTGTGAATATGGTCCCTATTTATTTCTACCAAGGCTTCAAAGTTAATTTTATTCCAATGTACTTATAGCTAAGATATTTTCCAAGCCATAGAAGCTGTTTTCTACTTTTTGCAGTTTAGATTTTTTTATTTTTTTTTTTTTGTTTGTTTGGTTCACAGTGTTTCCACCAACTCCATTTATGTACTAATGAGTAATCTGCACTATTTTTGAGGGAACTGCCTCACACCAAGATTTTGGACTTGTGAGTAGAAATGCAAAAATTGAAGCTTAAAGCTGGAACAACTCAGACAACAGCAGCTACATGCAGATGAGCTTTTGAAAACAAGGCTGTGGGGACAAGTAAGTAATCAAAAGCACACTAGTTCCTGTCTGATATACGAAGTACTAGAAGTGCATCACTGGTGCAGAGCTGATTTTTGCGTGTTGCTTCGAGCCATCACACAGTTTCACAGTCAGGAAAACTTGACTTGCACCTTGTCATGTTAGATGTCAGTGGGTTTAGTTGTTTCCCCATTCATTATGGCAGTGTAGAGACGAAAGTTTATATTTTGCTGTAGTCTCTAGTTATACTTCAGGTGTTTCTACTAACAGGGGAAGTTTGTTCTTTTGTCAGCAGTTTTAAGAATCAAAGAAGTCTGAACTCTTGTGCTGAAACATTCTGTTTTATTTTTTGAAAGAAAAGGTATTATTAAACATAAAGGGTTATAGAGGTTTGATTTTTTATTGTATTTTTTATTCTTTCTTTCCTTGTGAAGATGTGCAAAGAAGAGAACAATTGCACACCTTTCTAAGGATGATGATTCAGTAACTAAAATGTGACACTGGGATGTAAAAGTTTTTCTGATTAGTTTTGCCTAAACTAAATTGGTAGCCAATTCAGCTTTTCTCCCTTTTTTCCCTTTTCTCCCTTTTATTCCCTTTTTTCTCTTTTTTCCCCAATTCTTCTCTGTATCAGAGAGCTCCCAAGATAGATGACCTCATTGCATGTAAACAGCGTGAAGTACTC
The DNA here is from genome assembly GCA_013397135.1 of Pachyramphus minor. Taxonomy (NCBI): domain Eukaryota; kingdom Metazoa; phylum Chordata; class Aves; order Passeriformes; family Tyrannidae; genus Pachyramphus; species Pachyramphus minor. The sequence goes on along the minus strand of VYXB01004105.1, from coordinate 378,545 downwards.
AGACATTATATAATCAAGAATAGAACATTATATATCAGTACATATGAAAGTATATATTCATATAGAGATTCCTTAGAAAGTCTAAGAAATATCAAGACATGTTTTTTATGCATGTATAGATAGTAATATAGGCTTTTTTAAATAGAACATACTTGTTCCTCATCTTGATAAGGAAGTAATTAAGAATGAGAAATACTTCAAAGTAATGTTTTAGTGTTGGCATCTGTAGTATTAAAAGGATTTGTAAAGTATACTCGTTCTGAACAAGCACTCCTCTGATGTCGCACAGATGGGAAATCCAGTTAATTTTGAGTAAAAATTCCAAAGGAAATGCTGTAGGACAACTTTAGGAAGAAAAATATTACAGGTCATTATCAATAATATTGGTGTGTTTCAAAAAATTAAGGTTATTTTAAAAGAATATTTGTTCATTATCAGATTCTGCTAAATGATATCCCATTGAAGGACCACTTACCAGAAAAGGCAGACCTCTGTCTCTAAATGCTGTAATTGTACATCTAATGGTTTACCATAAATGGCTGAGAATTTTCTTCCTAATCTCTAATTAGGTCTGTCTAGCTAATTTGTGCAAAAGTATTTCTTGTAGTTATTCTAGAGGAAACAAACTCAGCATATTCTGTTATTCTGGGAAGTCACTTGTTGCTGTCATGTTTCAAACTTTATGCTACATTGCACTGTATGTAAGTAGCATCGTCTGTGTGAAAACTGTATATAAGATCTAAAGAGAGTAGGAGAACAAATACTGACAACTAAAAATTAAGAATACTCAGTGCATACTAAATACCAAATTGAATTAAATGTAACTGAAGAAATATGCATATCAGTAATTGAAAATTTTCTAAACTTGATTAAAAAAAATAACCCAGAAGCTAATCACAGAATCATAGAATCATAGAATTAATTGGGTTGGAAGAGACCTCTGAGATCATCAGGTCCAACCCTTGATCCACTACCGCTGTGATTCCTAGATCATGGCACTCCGTGCCACATCCAGCCTCACCTTAAAAACCTCCAGGGACGGTGAATCCACCACCTCTCTGGGCAGCCCATTCCAGTGCCTGATCACTTTCTCTGTAAAGAACTTCTTTCTAATATCTAACCTAAACCTCCCCTGTCAGAGCTTAAGCCCGTTCCTTTTTGTCCTACTGCTGCTTGCCTGGGAGAAGAGACTGACGCCCACCTGGCTACAACCTCCTCTCAGGTAGTTGTGATGAGGTCTCACCTGAGCCTCCTCTTCTCCAGACTAAAGTACCCCAATTCCCTCAGCCTCTCCTCATAGGACCTGTGCTCAAGTCCCTTCACCAGGCTGGTTGTTCTTCTCTGAACCTGCTCCAGCACCTCAATGTCCTTCCTGAACTGAGGGGCCCAGAACTGGACACAATACTCCAGGTGTGGCCTCACCAATGCCGAGTATAGGGGAAGGATCACTTCCCTGCTCCTGCTGGCCACACTGTTCCTGATCCAGGCCAGGATGCCATTGGCCTTCTTGGCCACCTGGGCACACTGTTGGCTCATGTTCAGCCTCCTGTCAATCAGCACCCCCAGGTCCCTTTCTGCCTGGCTGCTCTCCAGCCACTCTGTGCCCAGCCTGTAGTGCTGCAGGGGGTTGTTGTGGCCAAAGTGCAGGACCCGGCACTTGGCCTTGTTGAACTTCATCCCACTGGAATCAGCCCAACTCTCCAGCCTATCCAGGTCCCTCTGCAGAGCCCTCCTGCCTTCCAGCAGATCAACACTCTCTCCCAACTTGGTGAGAAAAAAAAGTCCTAGAAATAATTTCTTTAATTATTTATCACCATGTCCTAACATAAACTGTTAGACTAACATAGAAGAATCTGGAATGCAGGCTCAACAGAAAAACAGGACAGATTTCTTGAGATTTCCTTTAAAGGACTCTTGGGGAAATACATATACAGATTTTAATGAAGTATAGTTGCATTTTCCAGATGTTTTATTGAAATACATTCAGATGTAAAATAAATCAGTAGGCTGTGTAATGAAATCAAGCTCTGTAAAGCAAAAAAGAGAAAATTAATCTCTCCAGCAGCATAGTTTCTAATGGTATTTTCTAAAATTATAAATCCACATAATTTAAATATTTATGACGATGTCTAAAAATAACTCCCTGGTTGTACTTGTCATCTTGCTGAACTCTGCGATAAAGATAGATACCCTTTGGCTTTATGACCCCCTTGGTTATTTGTCCTGGCTGGGCGATAAAGGAATAAGTTACAGCATGGATGAAAGCCAGCTACAGTTGCAGTACAAATCTGGGGATCTAGAGCCTGGTGACTGCATTTTGCAAGGGTTTAAAAAAAGATAATGAAACTCTAGAAGCTTCTTTTTAGGTACGGAAAAAAATCCAACCTTCTTCCCCCCCATCCCCTTTTCTTAACTGTAGTTATCACAATTTATTAGTGTCATAAAAACCTAGGTGAAATTATGCTTACATGATATTTCAGTCTCTGAGGCCACCTACAAAGTTGGTCCAGAGATTTGAATTATGTAATTTCTTTATATCTATTTTGTAACTAAGATTTCTACTCTATTCTGGTATTTGACTTCCACTTCGTTGTTCTTTTTATCTGTATTCTCCAGGCATTTAGCATTCACCTTGCTAGGATGGGCCAAACATCAAATATCTGTGTCCATTCCCAGTACACCCAGCTTAACTTGAAAAACAGATCAGGCATTCGTTAAGGTTCCAGGGTAGGACTCAAGATTTGTCCTCCTCCAAACTCAAGGTTGCAAAGTTGTTTATGGTGTTATTTAAAGTTGTGCTTTAATGCACAATCCACTCCCTTCTTGATTGAAAATGTTCGATTCAATCTTAACCACTGTTCTTTCTACTCTTTGAACTGTAGGAGGAAACTATTAGAAATAGTGAGACCCAGCTGGGTCCATTTTCTCATTTATGCCAGTAATGCTACTGCAGGTCAAGCAATAGGCTGAATAGCTTGTATTCTTTCAGAACATGCAATCCATTTATAACTAAATAGATCACTTTTCTGTAATGTTTTATCATCTTTGTAAATGTAATGATTGCAGTAGTAGATTAGAAAGAAAACAAGGATGGAGCATCTGACTCAGTTGTGCATGATTAGATTTTTATGCATGCTGTTAGTATAAATATAAGCAACTACTCATTTTGGGGATAAAGAACGCACTAAATATGACGTATCATGTTCAAAACTGAGGAGAAAAAAAGCATGGATGTTTGTTTTACACGTCCAACATTACATGTTTCCTTTACAATTTTAGCTTTTCCATTCTTTCTTCTGATCTACATAGTTTGTTTCTTTATTTTCTAAAGTCCTATAATGTCTGATTGTTGCTTGAAACATTTAGGTGTTATATTATTAAAATATTAAGTGACTGTAGTAGAAAATTAATATGGAAATTTTCTCAGGGAAAATTGAAATTGCCTTTGAAACTGAAGTCACAGTTTTTGTAGGCAAGTTTTTGTCCTCTGATACACATTCACACATATGTATGTACATGTATATGTAAATTGGTCACAGTATTTTTGTATGCTTAATCCTATCCTATACAATCAAATTTATTTTCGGGATCTTAATACAAATTGCAAAACAACATCATTATTGTTACAGAATATTATTCTGCAGCATGAGCAGTATCTAAATGGTGGTTTGATTTATATTCCCATCACTTAACCTCTTAGAGAGAAAAACATAAAACTCCTAAATGCTAAAAGGATTTTGTAACTTGCAGCTAAATGGCCACTTTAAAAGCTTTTTTTTTTCCTATTAAAATCGTAAGAAGCTTGTAGCTCATTGTGTAACTGAAGGTCAGTGTGACTGATGGCTGTACTCTAGAAGTTACAGTGCCACCATGAAAAGACAAGAACCAATCTATGTTTTGGCTTTTTAAGGTACATTTGTTTTAATAGGAATTTGCTCAAACTGGAACCAGAGCAAAGAACAAAGAAGAGAGAGACAAGGGTGTGTTGAGGAGCAGGGGATTCTGCATTTTAATAAGAAGTTTCTAAAATAATTCTTCCAGCTGTTTATAAAATTATATGTGAACTTCATGTTTTCATATTGTTCTTCATAGTAATAATGAATGAGAGTGAGCTAACTGCAGGGAATTGTGCAGATTGTATGAGACAGATGCATAGAAAAAATTTTCTTGTGCATTTTTGTTTTCTGTTTTAGCCTTGTGTTTTTGGTGGTGGCAATTTGTGTTACCAACACAAACAAGTTTCAGCAAGACTTGTCACTGCAGAAACTGCATACACCTGAAATTAGATGGTATTTCTGTTTGGGCATGCCACTTTTTACATAAAAAACACCCCTTCAATCATAAATCATAGCAGCATAAAATGGTTTGGATTGGTAGGGACCTTAAAGATCATCTAGTTCCAATATCCCTGCTGTGGTCAGTGACACCTTCCACTAGACCAGGTTGCAGAGAAGTTAGACATAAGATCTGCATGAGAGGGTTTCTGTTTGTTTGGGGTTTTTTAGTGTTTTTTGTTTGTTTGGGTGAGGGTTTTTTTGTTTGTTTGGTGTTTGGTTTTTTTTTAATATAATTAATACCAGCATTTGGGACTTCTTGATTGTAATCTGGAAGATCCTGTTCATTATGCATTATTTTATTAGTGCATTATTTTACTGCAACTTAAAACATATTTTCTTCAAGAAATAAGGCTATTCTAATATTATCCTTTATTTCAATGTATTGAAATGTGCTTGGTGGACAAATTCTGGTGGTTGAAAACATATATATATTCATATATAGCTACATTTAAGTAGCTATATAAGCAAATTAAATAATTAATAAATTAATAAATTAAATAATATGAGATTAAACATTCATGTATATTTTTGGCTGTAGTGGACTAAAAGAAGATGAGATGACTAAATATTCCTTTCAAGACCCATTTACTTTTTTTCCAATCACATTTTTTTTCCCAAGGTTTTATTGTGGGGGGTCTTTTTTTAAATTGGGGGTGGGTGTATTCCCCTCTCTTCCCCACTCTTCCACCCCCTTCCTCTCCCTCCCCCCCCCTTCCCCTTGGTGGAGTGAGAGACTGGATATGCAAACATTTTTGTTTTCCAAACCAGGTAATTTTTAGCTAGTGTTTTTTGACATATTTAATAAGATATTCTGGACATTTTTTCCTGTGCTATTTCTGATGTAGATAATGATTTATTGTAGTTCATGCTTCATAAAAATATTGTACCAATTTTGAATGAAAACTAGTTTATAGACAATCAAGAAGCAGCCTTCTAGCGTGGACATGTGCCAATTATGTATCGGAGCACAGTGAAGATTTAGAAAAAGTACTGAAAAATGTTTGCTTTGTTATCTGGGATATTTCTAGAGACGCAGTTGGAAATTGCCTTCTATCTATCAGTCTACTCTGTATATATCACATACTGGTATCTCTACTTCTTTTTTAAAAGTGACCTGTAGTAGTTACAAACAGTTGTTATGGTGTTGCTTGTCAGCAGTCTTAAGGCTATGCTGAGAAAATCATGAAACTTTTGTGCTGCTAAAGCTATTCTTTCAAATTAAAACTGAAACAAGAAAACACCAAAACTGCCCACCAAAACCCGTAAGACAAAAAAACCCAACCAACTCAAACCCACGCCCAAACAATAAAAAGATGGTGTTCCTTTTAACACCCTTTAGAGTAATAGATCATACCAATACTACTTAGCTTTTGGAAAGAGTGTCAGGGGAACGCTGAAGCAATGAGAAATGGCTGAAGGAAAAAAAGACTTTTTGCTTCCAACTAGAAAGTAGTATTTAGAAAATGCAGTGGATCTGTCTATGCCCTAGTCAGTAATTGCCAGTAGAGTCACATAACCTACAAGTTAATCAAATTCAAGAATTCTCTCCAGCTAAGCATAGCCAATTTAGCTGTAAATCTGGTTTTCCTAGCAAATATTTTCTCTTAGTGATAATAGGGTGTCTCAGCTTTAGCATTCCTCTAAGGTGAAGCATTTTCACCCATATTGTACGATACACATAAGTAAGAATGCTGCACATTAAAGTGATAAGTTTTCTCCCACATCACTAGAATGTTTTTAGGGGCCATGCTGTTAAAATAAACATCCTAGCTACACCACTAGCGTTTTTTCCCCATATTAACAATATTTTGCCTTCTGGTAATTTGCTGTGTAAACTTTTAAGTTTCTATAAGTGGCATTTTTATTTTTTTTCTTCCCTTTAATTTTTTTTTTTTTCCTGCAGTGGCTCCCTAAAGTTGTAGTGTGTCATAGAATCATAGGATAGTTTGGTTTGGAAGGGACCTTTAGAGGTCACCTAGTCCAAACCCCCTGCTGTGAGCAGGGATATCATTAGTTAGATCAGACTGCTTAGAGCCCCTTTCAATCTGATCTTGAATGTTCCCAGGGATAGGGCATCCACCACCTCACTGGGCAACCTGTTCCAGTGTTTTGCCACTGTTGTCACAAAAAAAATTCTTCTTTATATCTAATCAGAACCTGCCCTCTTCTAGTTTAAAACTATTAACTCCTGTCGTGTTGCAACAGGCCCTGCTAAGTGTTTGTCCCCATCTTTCTTATACACCACCTATAGGTACTGCAAGGCTGCAATGAGCCTGCTCTTCTCCAGGCTGAACAAACACAGTTCACTCAGCCTGTCTTCATAGGAGAGGTGCCCCAGGCCTCTAAGCATTGTCCTCTGGACCTGTTCCAACAGACCCGTGTCTTTTCTCTTCATTTTTACCTATTGCTTGATTACTATATGAAAAAGCATAGTTTATGGAACAACATTAACTGTATCGACTAAACTAATAGGCTATTTCTGAGTAGTCTAAGGATCATTTGCCATCCTTTGTTAATGAACAGTAGCACAAGTCTAGTTTTAACTATCTTTTTTTT
>VYXB01004105.1:327569-371621 GCA_013397135.1 Pachyramphus minor | reverse complement strand
TTTTTTTTTTTTTTTTTTTTTTGGAAAGCCTAGGCAGAGAAGCAGAAGGAACAATGACTTGCTAAGTTTTTCCTGAGCTATCATGTAGTGTGAACATCTTAATCTCACATTGGAATGTGTTTCTATTTTAACATAGAGCATTTATCTACTGTTATATTTACATCATCCTATTAAACTCCCAGAATAAGCCTTTGTGGTGATAGCACTAATAGAAAAGAAAGGGTCTAAACTCAGGCTCTAAATCTTGTTTGCATTGGAAGTTGATAGTTTTGAAGTATTTCTGCTACCTTTCTCTAGCATGAGCTCCTCCTGATAAGACTCTACCAGGTTTTGTTTTCTGCCTTCTACAGTCTTTCCCTACTGCCCCATAATATTCTGTTACCTGAAACCTTTATACACTTCTGTCAAATTCCTGAGCATGAGTCTCCTAAATATTGCCACTTTCTTGCCACAGAAAGACCACTCAGAATTACAACATGACTCACTTTTAGAGACTCCAAAATGAAACTCTCTTTCTTTGAGAAATACACTGATAGGTGTCTCTTAGGTCCAAAACAGCATCACAAACAGATCAGAGGTCCCCTAGGGTCTTTGTACAACTTGTCCTCAAGTTCAGTCATTGCTCTTTGGGTTAGACACTCTTTAACAAAGCTTTTGTAGTGATGTCTTGTTCTGTAGGTACAATTTTTTCACTTGCATGGCTTTCTTAGAAGACATGAGGAATAAAAGTCTTTGTATGTTACACTTTGAGCTGATGACTGGAGTGCAGAAAACACAATGATGTTGCCCACCTTTATCTGATTGTTAAAAGAGAAATGACAATGTTTCTCATTGACAAGCTAGTGGGATTTGAATTCAAATTATGGTATTTGAATGACTGTTTCCAGCAGTCCAGAAAAACATAAAGATCTTCTGTGTAAACACAGTTATTTCTGATACCACATGTAAGCATTAGCACCTGATGGGTATCCATGTCATGTACTAGATGCCCTAGAAAATTCTAGATATTTCTTCACGTATTTTTTATTAATTAAAAAAATGTTAAAGGGTAGTAAAAATTTTAGTGTGATTAATATTTAGCATTTTCTATTGGAGAATAGAAAAATAATTAAACAGTATGGCATTTATATAAAACCTTTCAAGGCACGGGATTCCCAAAGAACCTTAGTTTGCAACCAGAAGTACATTGCAATAGATGTACTTTTGGAGTGAATTGCCCTCTGCCATCAGAAAGTACAGAAGAAAAGCTGAACACAATTGTAACATAACAAAATGAAGAGTATTCATCCAACTAGAGCCACAAAGCAAGGCAATTACCCAAGCAGATTTTGAATGAGGCCACAGTAACTCCGCAGTTTTGAAGGAGTAATGACCAGTGATAAAGCAAATTACATTTTGTGGCCCAAATAATTGCCCTCAAATACAATTTTGATTAAAGTATAGATTTGAACTTAGTGTTTCCTTGGAGACGTTATAGGCATCACATCTAAGGTCAAAACACTTTAGTATGTGGACAATAATTTGTCTCATTACTTCAATAAGATGTAAACATTTTGCCAATTATGTGTTCCTGGAAAGGATGAAAAGACAGCAATTAAAAGAGAAAAAGAAGCTCTTGATTGCCTCTCCAGGCACTAAGAGGGGAAAATGCCTCTTGTAAGCACTCAAAGGCTAACAATATATAAAAGGACCATTCATTTTTAATTAGGTGTTGTGGATTAAATGAAATTTTATATCAAACATTAGAAATTAATTTTGTAGGGTAATGGTTAATTGTAGCCCAGCTCAAGATGGGTGCCTCCAGAGAGGTTCCCTGAACAAAGAAATTCCTGGATCTTTATACCCTCACAGTATGTGCCCCTAATTTTCACGTGCCTTGCATGTGCTTCTTGGTCTAATGGTGATTTGTGATCTGGGTTATTCTAGCACCTCTTTGGATTCTTTCTCCATGTTCACATGGGCAGGCCATTAATTGTTCTTATCTTCCGGCCTGGGCCAGACTTTAGGGCCTCTTAACCCTTATCTGAAGATACCCAGTCTTTCTATGTTTACTCCTCTGCTCAGCCATTCATGCTAACAAACTGATTTCATTTAAAGTCCACCTATGCCAAGCTTTGAGAAAAGCCCATTAATGCTAAGCTGTAAGCAAGTTACAATTGCACTTAAACCTACACAAATAATTTATAATACTTTATAAATAAACTCAATTTAATTCCCAGCCTTCTGTGTTGATTACATTTTATGAAATTGTATTTATGAGTTGGCAAACTCTATTGAAAGATCCTTGGTTTGGAAATAAGATCTGAGAGGTTTATATATCTCTCAAAGACCAGACTTATATATTCTTTCTGTAAATAAAAATAAGTTGATGCTTTTTAATAAAAATTCCAAACAATAATGCCAGACAGATTTGAAATATTTCAAAATGGGACCTAAACTGTATGGCAAAATATTTTTTTCAAATGCTATGAATAAGACTAACCTATAATCCCTCATAAATCCTGGCAATAAGAGATATTAGTGTGAGAAGACTCATATCAGACTTTCACTGGCTTAAACATTTTGAAGTTTAAAATATCCGCATATTAATTATTAGGAGAAAAATCATATGTAAAATTTTACCTGAAACCCCCCAATACGTGCAGGAGGGTCTTAATATTTTTTATTAAGATTTTATTTCATCTCACACATAAGAATACTTCTGCCTTAACTGGATTTTTAAAATTAATGAATGGGCTGAAATTTTCTCTCCAGGACTAAAGAGCATTCATACCTTGTGAGAAATGTCCTGTGATTCTTGGTAGTAAAATCTTCTGAGAGACCTGGTTGACATACATATCAGATATTGACAAACATTGCTTATTTAATGGAAATGAAAAATCTATACACAGTTATTTCTTCAAGTAATCTTGGAATTTAAGTATGATCTGAGTCACTCATGCATGACCACTGGTTTTTGCTTTAAAATTGGATTTTTATCTTCTGGTTAATTCTTTTATTTCCCCACTGGAGAATTACTGTCTCCATCTCTCCTTAAAATTCAATTTGATCTCACATCTTGGAATAATCATATGCACATATGTCATCCAAACAGTCAGAAAAATTACATCTGGATAATTTCCAAAATATGAACTTCCATCTTCCGTAGCTTGCTCAAACTACTTTACCTCTTCAAAATAGCAGTCCATGGACTTCCAGTTTTCAAGTGATTTATTAGTTCCTGTTAATACTTTTTCCTGTTTCCTTTCATTACTCAATAAATTTCCTATCTCTTTCATTATATGAAATTGTTCCTTCTAACTGATTTATTTAGAAAAGTTTAAGGTCTTATGCAGATATCTTCTTGACAAGTTAACTGAATTCTTCCAGATGTACCTTAATGTGAGCTAGGAATTAGCCTATTGTCTCTTACCCATCTCACCATTAGGGGAACCTTTCATGAACTTGTCAAATTTAGTGTCACTGTCAAGAAACAGAAAATGTGGCCTTGTGACTATCTCAGCTGTCCAAAAATCTCTAAAATGAAAGAGTTTTCTGAAAAATCACTGATATAAAGCATTAACTGAGTACTGTATACCAGTTGATGTAAAGTTCAGCCTTAATAAAAGGAAGATAATATGTGTTATGTCTTGAGTGTGTTATGTCTAGAATTTTCACTGACATTTAAAGGAAATGCACAACAGAGTAAGAAGTTGATTATTTTTTTTCTCTTGGCATGGGAGAAAATAAACTTGAACTATTCTACTGACGTCTTCTTGATGAAATGATGCAGTTAAATATTCTTCTGGCCCATGTCTTGCAGATGGAAAGAGCCAGAGTAAGTCTTTCACTATTTTATATAATGGTCTCTGCAAATCCTAAAAACATTTACTGAGCAGATCTGGTAGATGCAAACACTAAAACTATTCTAATCCAACCAGAAAAAGTACAAACAAGAGAGAGAAAAAAAGCAAAAATACTCATTGTAACAGGTAGAAGTATACCTATCAAGAATATATTGGTTGTATAGAGTAAAGGAAGAAATCTCATCTCCCTGAGCAACATGAAGCTTCCAGCTCTATGGCTCACAACAGCTGCTACAAAACATCAAATTCTTTTGTGCCTGATGCTAACTCATACTGTGATATAGCGGGCTTACAGTGGATCTTCATAGATCCAAAATGAGCAAACTCAATCTCAATTTCCAAATAAACAAGATTACTAGACCAGCAAATGATTACAATCTGCCTTGTTCTCTGTGATGTGGTTGGAGTCCTGATAGGACATTGAGAACAGAAATTAGACATAACATTTGCAGTATGACCATACACTGCTGTGTCATTGACCCAGTTCCTCCTGGTAACAGTTCAACTAAGGTTAACTTAACTAAAGGCAGTGGAATTTGAAGATATATTTGCTACCTGTACTTAGCTAGAACATCTGCTGCACTGAGGTGCTGGGGGGAGCAGAGATACCACAGGTGAAGGATTGTTTGCATTATTACCTTTGTGAAGATTTTAGAGGTGAACTTACATACACTCCCTTTAATTGCTTACAAGGGACAGATCATGTCTTGTGGGTTTTTTTGTTTGTTTGTTTGGGTTTTTTGGTGCCTTTTCCTTTTCCTTTCCTTCCCTCTCCCTTCTCCATTCTCCCGGAAAAATACCCTCCAGCCGGGTTTCTGTAGAGTGTAAGGTTAAGCATATTGTCATAAAAGGTTTTGGGCAATGTAAATCAGTCAAAACTCCACTAGTGGAAAAGTGATAATTTGGAAATGCTGGTTCACAGGGGCTGAAATGGCTTACAGCAAAATCTTCAGTTTGACAAAGGATTTTTGAAACACAGTCAGTTCTGAGGGCAACCTCTCTTTCTGTCTTTTGCTTAGCTGCCTTTCCCTCTTCCTCTCCTTTCTGCTTTGAGAACTGCACAAGAACCCTGGAGTGGATAGATTTCCTACACAGGTTGAAGATGTCCCTTGAAATGCTAGGGTGGTTGCTGTCACTACATATTTTTGTTCTGGGAACATTATGTCTGAGGTCTCAGCCTCTGTAGTCTCTTGCAGTTCAGACAGATCTTTTTTCAGTTTACATCTGAAATGTGCACTACCAGTATGCATGAGGTGGTGACAGGGCAAAAGGGCTGATTCATGGGCTCTTTTCTGTTCAAGGATTCTGTGTATCCTTGCATTTTTTCAAAATTCCCTTTTCTTTTAGCATCAGAAATTCTTTACTAAGAGTGTGGTGAGGCACTGGAACAGGTTTCCCAGAGAGCTGGTAGATGCACCATCATTGGAGCAACCTGGTTTAGTGGAAGGTGTTCCTGGCCATGACAGGGGGTTGGGATTAGATGAACTTTAAAGATCTTTTCCAAACCAAATCATCTTCTGTGGTGGTATATTTATTTATCTCATTTTGTACATTACCTTATACGCGTAGTGCCATTAAATACAGACTTTACTGCATGGTAAACTGCTTTGAAGAGCAGTCTCTGGAGATAATCATGCTTAAAATGAATTTACTACTCTTGTGATACATAAAAAGCATAAACTCTTTTTTAAACTTTCCTCCTAGATTTGATATTTTGATCAAAAAGAACGTACTTTTTTTCTATGTAAGTTTTTTTTTACAACTTTTGCATTTTTCAGGTTTGTCTGGCATCTCTGGCCATGGTCATATTCCACAATAATTAATTTTTAATAACATTGTATTTTTCAATTACAAAGGGTGGAAAAAAAAGGAAAAGAGAATCATATGTTTCTGGTGAAATATTTGTCAGCAAAACAATGTAGTCAAATACAGATAAAAATATAGTTTTCCAAGAACTGCTGGGCATACATAGACATCTTGTTTGTTTTTCTTTTGTCCTTATACTCACCTCTGCTGCAAACATATTCCAATAATTTTGATATAGAAAATTATCAGCCAATATGCTTTTCTTTCCTTTTTTAAATGATGGCAAATAGCTATTTTAGAGATGTTTTAATTATGTCCATGAATCACATATTTTCCTACACTGTCTTAGGTGTTTACTTGTTTTGTGACTCTGTCTGCTTTGTGATTCCCAGAAGGTGTATATGCAGATCTCTTTTCAGATTTCCTTATATTCTTACATGGTGAAATTGGGAAAGGGAACTCCAGGTCAGGGTTTTTAGCCCATTAGCTGGGGGGGGATATGCCCCCTCCCCTGCCCCCCTGCCTTGTGGTCCCAGGAGCCCAGCAGGGACTCACACAGAGACCACAGGAGAAGAGACGAGCGAGAGAGAGTTTATTGTCGGGGGTAGGGAATTATATAGGTTTTAGGGGGATTTAAAAAATCACCAATAAGAAATCTCAGGGGGTTTACAGAATTACCAATAGCAGAAAAGGGTTACCAACCAATAGGAAAGGGTTAACAAAGCCAATAAGAAGACTTCTCCTTATCTTCCCCAGGACATTCCTACAGACAGATAACAGTTGTCAGGGGGGTTTTGGGAAGGAGACCAGTGAGTTAGCAAAAACTACAAAAAGCCATTTTGAAACATGTTTAAACAACATTAAAAACTTCTGTTTTCACAACATTTATGCTGTTTTCTTCATTTTCTTCACAAGTCCGTTTCTGAAAGGACTTTTTCCATCCTAAATAGGGAAGATCCACTGCCACATTACATTAGAGGATGTACTTAATAAGCTATTTTGGGAATGAGTCTGAGAAAGTTCCAAAAAAGTCTAGGGACATGCCTCCTCATGCATTCAAGGTAGAGCAGGAGGCAGAAATGGGAAAGGTGATGTCTGTTGAGCGGTAAGTAAGTGATATATCACCGTGGGACTGCAGTGGCACTGACAGCATAGAGCTGCTCAGAGGTAAGTTTCACTAAGCAGCTCTGCTGGTTCAAGTGGAGCTACCTGTGACGTGTTTCCCATGTTTTTCTCTTGCAGACATAGAAGCTCAGAAATTTGTGAATTCTGCCCTGGACATATGCTTTTGTCTTAGATGTGGGCAATGTTGTAGGCACTGGGAACTCCAGGAGCTTTGCTGCTTAACAGCCCTGGCAGCTGTCCCTGGCCCACCTCCTTCAGGCTCTACCAAACAATTGTGTGTGGCAAACGACCCAGCCTTTTCCAGCTGCTGGGAATCTCCTGGGACGTTCAGAGTGAGGGGCAAGAATTAGATCTCCAACATAGAATAAAAGTCATCCTACCTTGATCTGGGAAAACTAATCTAAACAAATTTACTTATCGCCCTGAATTTCCAATTTCTATTCCTTCTTCTTGTGGGAGTTTTAGATCCTGGTTTTCATCCTTATCCTGTACATAAAATGTAATTTTTAGTGTTAAAAATTCTGTATGAACTCACATTCTTCTGTTTTCTTTTGGCTGCCAAAATCTAGTAGCTGAATAACAAGGTTCAGGAGCATCTTCGGAAACAAATTAGACTCCTGAGGCAAATACATCTGTCTCTCTGAGATGTGTAAAAAAAAAAAAAAAAAGAGGAATACCTCTATGTATATTTCCTCTTGTCCATGACACATTATCAAAGCAACGATGTTCTCAGGTTGCGCGATGAAGTAAAAAAGTGAAGAATTAGGAAGCAGCATGTTTGTTCTTAAAGCAGTAAGGGCCTTTCCTTGTATTTCCTTGGGGCACACATTTTAATCTTTCCCAACAAGCCTTGATAACCACCGTTTTAACCAGTTCTAGCTGTGATCAGGAAACTGAAACAACTCCTAGGTGTCTTTCTGCCTCTGTTACGTCTTTTCAGCAGCTCTCACACATGCAGCTGCTGAATGCAATTTGACCACTTTGCGGATATTCTGCTTTATGCCTTTTAGATATTCTGCTTTATTGGAGGCAATGTTATTTTAAAATGTTTTCCATGCTCAGAACAGGTAGTTCTGAAGCCTTGAGTTCAGTTTTTCTCTTTTCTCTTGTCTTTTTATCTTTCTTCTATTGTTTTAAAGCAGAAATATGATCTTCAGATTTATAGTAACTTCTTCACAAAAATAATGTTCTTTACCAATTTTGTTTACCAGCTCTCAGTACTTGCATGGACTGCCAAGATTTCTCTGGGGTTATGAACCCATGTTTAAATTTAATATGACTTGCTACCTTGACTGCTTAGACTGTCAAAGAAGCTGTATTCAAAACCTACAGAAATCAGGAGCTAGTAATTTAAAGAAAATTATTTGGACAGTGTAATTTATCATTGCTTTTACATTTGAGTTCATTGAAAGATGTCATACAGTGTAAGGACAAAGTTATACTGATGACTTTTCTTAATAATGTTATTGTGGGCTGAGCAACAGTGGAGAGACTTATGCAGAGAAAGAAAAGCGTAGTATCCTTAGTGTTACTTGAATCTCTGAGTGGTTCAGCTCTTCATCCTTCCATAGAGTATCTCAAAGTATAGATGGTAGGAGGTTGACTTTATTTCTATCTAACCTCAACTTTCCTATGTTTTGGTGTATCTAAGGGAATAGTCTACAGCTGGAAAGGAAGGAAACACTCCAGAAGGCAAGGCAATTAAAACTATTTAATTTTAGATGATGCAGGAGAATTTGACTAGTTTGTCTGACTACTTTTTTGTTTTTATGCTTGCAGAAAAAATTTAAGAGTATAAAAATTAAATATTTGGCTTTATGTATAGCAGATGCACACGTACTGTGCAGTTGTAGAGATTTATTATACTGGCATGGATATCATCGAATAGTTACTGTATAATGTGTATGTTAAAGGTTAGTCAAGCATGGAGCTCTCAAAGAGAAATTGCTGTGCAAAAGGAAACACAACAAATTTGCTGAGTTCAAGTATGCAAGCTGTCTGTAGGTTTGAAAGAAATTTTTTTCAGCATCTTTTTAGGATGGCTACTGCCTTTTAATAGTTTTTAAAGGGAAACTTAAGAAACTTGTATTTCTTCGTAGGTGAACTTCAAGGCGAACTGAAAGGAGAAAGAAGCTGTGAAAAGGCACACAGAAATTGCCTTAACAATTAAACAAACTGTTTATTAATGACAAGTTACTAGCATGACATGATATTTTCCATCATTCCACAAGATTTGTATTGAGTTGTCAATGACAGCATCCAGCCTAGAAGAGTTACTCTTATTGTTTTTTTTTCCTCTACTGAAGGGTGTTATCTCACTGAAATTATACGGCTGTTTTGTGTAAAGGTCTTAAAATAAAAAAAAATTGAAAGAAAAGTTCCAATTTACTGGATATTTACTTCAGTGTTTATACTGCCTTTTTTTTTTTTTTTTTTTTGAGGAAGAAACCATGTACCTGCTAGGCCTTGCTGAATGACAAATAAATTAGGTGTTACCACTCTATGACTGTGCAAAGTCTGTTTGTTCTTTGTTTTCCACCCACTGTTGGTGTGGGTTTTTTGGGATTTTTGGTGGAGTATTTGAAATTAAATCCGGATTTTTTCTTGTTTTTGTTTCCCATTTTATGAGATATACTTTCTTATGAGAGGTTTAACAGGAGCTGAAGTTGATATTTCAATAAATCTATCACTAACAAAATAAACAAAACATTTTGTTAATAGAGAAGTGGGCAAAAATTACTTCTTGTACATTTTAAGAGCTATGTCTTGTAATTTGAGCAAGAACAGTTAGACGAGTTTCAACTATTGTTCTTAAAAAGGAGCTGTTAGCGTAATGACTTCTTAAGGAAAATAAACCTTAGTAAATCTAACTAAAAGTGAAAGGCTACATATAAATAGTTGTCTAAGTCATCACCGTCCAGGCATGGTTGCCGTGAGCACAGTTTCATTTAGCACATTTGCTTCACAGTATAGCAAATTTGTTTCTATAATGAACTGCACTTCCAGTCACTGAGGTCTGGTTCTACAGCAGTTGATTGATAGGAGGGATGGAAAGGTCAGAAGGTGGTCACTGTCATGTTGAGCGTGGTCTTCCCTATGTATTATTCAAGAAGCAAGATTATAGTGCTAGCACTTCCTGTTGAACTGAAATAATCTTTAGATTAAAAGAATTTATTCTATTGAAAAAGTAGGACTGCAGTCAAGCCCATCTATTTTTCCAAGGAATATGACTTAGGCCTAAACATTCCTGTAGGCATTATTTAACTGCCAAATGATATATGTGACATATGTGACACAAGTGATATATGGACACATGTACCCTAATATTTTCATGATAATTTGTAAATGGAAGAACAGGCATGCAGAGCAAAGCTACACACACGAATTGGCAATTGTGTTTTTGGTTTTTTGTGGTTTTTTTTTTTGTAATATATCATAACCCTAGTTTCTGCTCTAGTATATTTTTTTAAATCTCATTTTGAATAATTAACTATCTCAAAGAAACAGTTGACAGCTACCTTGTAAGGAATGTAAATGCAGCTGTAGGAGTGTATTTCTTCATAATTGTATGCATGCTGTTTTTGACAGCCTGTTCAAAACTGTATTTACAGGAAGTCCTTGAAAGAGCTGCTTCCCTTCAAGCATCCTTGCCTGAGGCACTTCCAAGCATCTTCAGGCTCATTTAGAACACTGTTGCCTTTTCTCCAGTCTGGCCTAAAACTTCACAGGGAAATGTGTGTCAAAAGATGCTCCCACCATAATTTCTCCTTTGTATTCTATATGGAATAAAAGGATTTAAATTGATTTGATTAATTAAATGTAGGCTGCAGGCTATTTTTCTTACCTAGTTATCTACCAGTCATAGTGGAAATATAATTAACATAGGCACAAATTATGACTGCTGATTCTTTTGGCAGTGAAATATCACTCACAATGCACATTTATTGTGGTTGCTATTACTAACCACATTGATTCCCAGGTCGCTTAAGGAACACAGTGACAGACAATATTGTGTGAGGTGCCATACAAAAAATCATTGCAGAGACTCCAAACAGTGCTACAAACGTGCTGCCATTAAACAAGCCCGGGGTTGTTTTTGAGACATCGTGGCTCATCTTTCTTAGTGACAGGACTAGCAATAGCATTTACCTGCAATTTTTCTGGAGAATCTGTCTCTATCATTAATACTTCTCCTATACCTTCAGTTATGGTGTGACAAGAGTGTCAGCAATTTTGGCAATTTCCTCTGATTAGCTGTGTGACTTACACAAGGTTTACCAGCAATTTTTTTCTTCACCTTTTCCTTCAATTTCATGTGAGAGCTTGAAAGTTCAAGAGAATACTTTAAAAACACATGTGAAAACATATGCATTGGCTGGTTTTAATAAAACTAGCTTGTGAATGCGTAGTAAGATAATGCAAAACAATTAATCATATGACAACCAGATGAAAACCATGCAGAATATTAGCAGGAGTTGCCCGTCATTATTTAGGTCATTCTACACTTGGTTTCCCTTCATGTCCCACATCCTTAAAATAGAAAGACTGTAAGAATCTTTCTCATCCCTTAACTTGCAAAAGAAACAGCTGAATAGATAGAATTGACCCCCTTCATGTAAAAACTTTTTGTTAAAATGATGCCTTATATAAGTACCTGCAAGCAGACCCACAATAAAAGTCAGGCTCTAATGAAAAAAGAAGTTATAGCTTATTCCTTTTCAAAAATTATAATTATTTTCATCTGGAAACTGTATATATTTTATATATACTGTTGCAGACTGTAAACTATGGAGAGAATTGGGGAGATATGTTTCATGATCAGGTTACTCACTTTATTTCTAATGTATTTATTTTTTTCATTTATAAGGTTAATAAAGTGATTGTAGCAGTTGACTTTTAAACAGCTTCAAGTCCATATGCCCCTAACTATGTCTGGAAATTTGCTTTCAATTCCTTCTCTGAAAGAAACCCTGGAGTCAGATGTAATGCTTCCAGGACTTGAATTTATATTAGTATGAAAGAGTTGCTAACACAGTCTGAAATATATTGTGACTTGATAATATGCATTTCTTAGGAAGATAATCCTGTTCCAGTTTGTCTAGAACAGAAAATAAACCATTAAAGAAGCAATTTTTATATATATATAAAGTTCCTCTGAAGAACCTCTTCTTCATTGTTATATATGTTTTCTTGATTTATAGTTGAAAATTTTTAATAATAGATTGTGGTGTAGTATAAATGGAGAGAATAGATTTCTTAGCATTATAGAGTCTAACTGTGAAAAGGCAGCAGACTCTCACAAATGTACTGTCTAGCCATGCAGTAATGACTGCACAATATTCAGAGACATCTGTTATAAAGAATTATTTTCTCTAACCCTTGAGATAAAGGTAACTCTTTAGAGTTATTACTGTAAGAATACTGTAAGAAACTGAATCAAAGCAGCAATTGTCAGCTGAGACTAGAATATTCAGTTTTCTATCTTCTGAGTTATTTTCTCTTTGCTTTCATCTACCTGACATTTCTTCAACTGGGCCTAAGTTTTTATGAAAAAAAAATACTAATAAATTTGACAACTCATTTAGCTATATTTTACCCTTACACAGCTGTTTCTCTAATCATTTTGTATGTGAACGTATAGCAAGCTTTTCATAGAAAAGTTTGAGAACTGTTTGAAAACAGTATCTATATCCATGTTAGATATTCTTAGATACTAAACCAAAGACAAGCTCACAGGCTGAGGCTCCACTTCTACTCCTAATATTGTACCTTACCAGAATTTATCCTTCTGCTTTGATCAAAAATCTTGAATCTAATTTTTGTTGCTGGATTATGACAGAGACTTGACCATCAGCCCTGAAAAATCTTCTAGGATATGCTCTAGGTCTGAATACACATTGTTTTCAATTCCAAGCAAGACTACAATGGTGAGGTCAATATATCTGCTATGTCTGTGACTTGCAGTTTCTAAGAATTCAGTGAGAATAATGTCTTCCTAGAAAATTAAAAAATCTTACATTGTCATGTTTTTGTTTTCAACACATTACAGATCGTGTTGTGGAGGTGAAGCATTTTTCCTTGGTCAAAAGGATCTTATCTTGATTCAAAAGTACAGATTATGTTGACAGAAAGATTTGCGTCAAGAAAAATATTTTGTGAATTCATGTCAACATTGCAATATTACTTTGTCTGGAAAGAGAAAAAATCCTCCTCACACACGCAATTTATATTTTAAATGTTTAAATCCCAATGCCCTAACATTTCAATTCAGATGCTTTGTTCTGAAATGTAATTTACAATAAGGATTTTCCCCAAATAAAAATGATCAGAATTTCTTTTTTAGGTTGAATCAGTAATTTTTTGAGGACTAAGAAAGTTTACCAAAATGTCACTTTAAAGAACTTCATTTTTAAAAAATATACTTATAAAGGACCCAAACATAAAGAGTGTTATGTTTGTTTGTTTTTTGTCCATTTTACATTTTTTTCATCTGGAAATCTACATAGCAGGTCTGAACTAGGTAATTTCTACAAAATACATAAACACATTACCATCTGAAATGTCTCTAACTCAGATGATCATGTTGCATATGAGGGACTTGTTTGAAGGTCCATTTTTAAAATAAGTTAGACTAAGATGTACTTATGAGTTAAACTTGTAAAGCTATGATAATTGTCCTGGCAGTTAATGGAGAAAAATTGAACCTTTAGCCTAAGACTGGGAAAGGAGGTGCTTCATGGGAAAGCTAAAGTCAGGTGAGATACTACAGTGCTTATTGGAATAACTAAAGAATCATGTAACTGTGAAATCATTGTGCTATTTTTTTGATATATAGCAAAAATAATTTTGTAGGAAAAAATATTTCCAATATGTAAGCTGTTAATTCCTTCTTGCTTTTCAAAATTTATTTGCAATTAGTGGCATTATGCAAGAAGGTTGCAACATTTTTTAACTGTCGTTGTCACAGAAACATCTCTTACTTAGTACAGGCTACTGGATGTTTTCTGGATACTGGAAAGAAAAATTCAACCATTTGTTGAGATTTCCTGATGTATTAAATGGCACCTGGAAATTTTGGACCAGTAGCTGCTCAATATGTGCAGATCAGTTTTAGATAGAGAAAAACAGATTGATGCATCTCTGATTGACTCTGTATGTCTTAGCTGATATGTGGT
The DNA here is from genome assembly GCA_013397135.1 of Pachyramphus minor. Lineage (NCBI taxonomy): Eukaryota > Metazoa > Chordata > Aves > Passeriformes > Tyrannidae > Pachyramphus > Pachyramphus minor. The sequence goes on along the minus strand of VYXB01004105.1, from coordinate 357,670 downwards.
AAGTCAGAGGCATAAAGAGCATTGATTTTACTTCATGGGAACAGTGAGTCATCAAACTCACTCTTCACAGCTATGAATCAAAAAGCAAATAAGCATGCACATTTTCATGCATGCAGTAAAAGAAATAAAATTAAAGTGATAATAATGTATGACTGTTCAAGATTTACTATATTTTTCATTTCTTTTATAGTATCTTTTTATTTGATTTATATACAAAGAGCAGAGGCGAACAAGGTGGTACACTGATTTGTTGAGTTCTGGGTTTTTTCCCCAGTAAGAGTAGGTAGTATTTCATTTTGAAAAGTTGCAGAAACACTGCTAGCAATCAACATGCAGAGAAGTCACAGGAACAAAATCACCCTGTAGTAAAACAACTAACGTCATTGGTTATCAGCTGTAGGTGATAAGAAGTAATTTCTTCTTTCTTTGAAAATGTAGCAAGATTGCTAATTTCTTACAGTTATTTTATGTTGCACATCTCACATGACTGCACTAGTGCTCCCTTCGCAATGCATCTTTGTTACCCACAAATTGCTCAGACTAAAGAGTCTGATGTAAGACTGGCTTTTCCAGTGCCCAGTTTCTGACATATAAGTAATGGGAACCGTTGCAATGACATCTTAACCTTGCTGCCCTCAGACATCGCGTGTAATGTTTTAGTGAAAACAGGAAGAGAGAGAGATGCTAACACTTGGATCCATACATACAATAAACTGAAAACTTGAACTACACCATCAAAGGGAAAATTATTTACCTCTGGGAAAATATATTACTCTAGAAATTAGAGATGTGTTGTGGAAGAGCAACTCTCTCCATCAAAAACATTTCTGGAAGGGTTTGGACATAGCAACTGAGCAGTCTCATGTAAAACTTAAAGCACAGGCTCAGTCTGGTTTATGAAATAATTGTTAGCTTGTTTTGTTTACTTGAGACATTCCTTGGGATTATTCAAAAATCATATCCATTCTTACTGCATATAATAACTGTGTTTGCATGTGGGTGGGTAACTTTTTGAACTCTGTTTCCAAAATGAAAGCTTTGGAACAACACTAACTGCAGATAGCCAGCTATATTTGTTTAAATGAACTTCTGTTGCCATTAAAGTGTTTATAAAAACCAAAAGGGCTGCAGATGCAGCTTAGCAGATATTTGTTTGCATTTTAAGGAGATAATTATGCAATGTCTGCCAAGCTGCTGTGCAATCTATAGTAGTAATTATAATTATTGTACAAAAGTACAAATTACATTCCAGCATACGTACCCCATGGCAAATTATTCTCGTCTACATTTTTAAACTACTTAGAATAATAATGCTCTCCTACAGTATTACTGCTTGCATTGTTTTCACTCTGGTTTCTTTTGATTTTGTGTGATTACTATGGATGTGCTCTCACATTGCAGAGCAGATTCACTTTTTCCTCCAGCTTACGTAAGCAGCTGTCTCAAACACAACCACTGATGCAAGAGGCAGCAGAGTCATCTTAATCTGTGTACCTGTCTACTACTAGCAGCACAAGAGACATGTACAGGTGCAATATAAACATTTCCAGTTCTATCATTTGCAGTTGTAGGTGACACGATAGTACAACACCACTACAATTTTTGGGGCTCTAAGTGTTTTAATTCTGCTTCTTTACACAGCCAAACTACAAAATGTTAATTGCTTTTGGACACTGTAAGTGTCTGTAAGTGAAAACACAGATTTACTGAAAGTAATGCAGAGTAGAAACTCTGCTGTGTCAGAATTCAACTTGACTTAAGGAGAGAGAACTTTCTGACACCTTTCTGTCTTTCTGAGCTTGACACTGGTAAATGCTTGGGATTAATCTACTCTACACTGGGCTACAACAGTGCTGGGACACCACCTCTACAGCTAGCATAGCTATATCACATGCTGCATCACAGTTCAATGACAATATCTCATTTATCACCTTTGTTTTTATTGGTCTGTGACAGCAATCTGATGACCCAATAGAGTCTTTGTTAAGAGAATAATCTATCAATGCCCTAAGTGCAAATAAACTACACTCTTGTGGCTGTGTTAATCAAGACTGTCTACAGTATGATTTAAGAAAAATGTATTTATACCTTAACCTTTGTAACCTAGCTGGATCCTTTCAAAATGCCTGGAATGCTGAGGTGAATCATGCAAAGAGTTTCCAGAGGTATCTAATATGAGCAGAATTCACATGAGAAGTGGGCACTGAAAGCACAGAGCATGCAAGTCTTTCATATGGCAGCAAAAACCCACCTCTTTTCCATGAATCTCCTAACACTACAGATAATGGAACAATTAAACTAGGTGCTAGAAATTAGCTGTTCTTTCATCATGCTGCATCTCCATATTTACAAAGTATTACAACACCTAATATGTATATCTGTGGGTTTCCTTAGTTATCTTTGGGAAAATACAATTTTCCTTTTTATTTTACATTAAAATAATTTCTGATTCTGGGTGGCCCAAATAGTGCGGATCCTTGTTCTCAGGTCTGGATTAGTTTGGCTTTGTAAGAGAAAAAGTGAGTTGGGGTACAACTGACTGTGTACAGTTAGTGGGTTAATGTGGTCATGGGAATCCTAAACCTGGGGATGCAACTCAGAACTGCAACTGGCTGCCAGCTTCCTAAGGTTCAGTATAGCAAATACAGCAATCTGACAGCTGCAGTCTCCAGCCTTTCTCTGCTTCACTGATACACTGACAGAAATGCTTGTATTTCTGCCCTTCACTACAGGGCTTCTCTTAAGTATATTACTTAATTACACAAGTTCCCTATGACTTAGATAATAATTTCAAATTGGCCAGATTAATAATTTTCTGGGGACAGGAATATACTGAGAAAAGACAGTAGATCACAGTCTTAAAGCAGATGATTTGTCTGATGAAATGTAGATTTCCACACTTGAGACAGATGTCTATGTTTCCATTGCAATCAATGGAGAAAACAGGAAAGAGTAGGATGTAACTCCACTCCTCCAACAAGTGTGCAAATAAATAGTCTTCTATAAATTCCAATTTCTCTACGAGCCATAAAAAGGAGGCTTGGATGAATAGTTTGGAAGCAGGCAAGCAAATCTTCTCCTCAGTGCTTAAAACAGATCTTAAGGCAGAATAAATCTTTCAAGTGGGACACAGATGAAGAAACACAGCTAATCAAACTAATAATTTGAAGCTCAATAAGCTACCACTTTTGATGGTCTTTGTTTCACAAGAAAATAACTGTCTCACTCTAAACAAAACTGCTAACATTTCACTACAGGGGGAACCGTTCCAAAGGCAAGCTCTCCTGGCAGCTCCATTCAAACTGGAAGAGGTTTCCTATTTTCCCAGTAAGGGCTTTTGCCTCCCCAAAACCGTGCTATTTGCCTTTTTAAATAGTGTCAGCTGCATATAAACATTCAAGAAAAAAGTAATGTCTCAGCTTCGGTGTGCAATATAATTATTTTTGCTACATTAATATTTCGGCTAATTCATCAGAACATATTGTTGACCTGCGATAACATCAGAGGCTCTATTCCTCCACAGAGCTGGTTTTGCACTTGGTGAAAACATTAGGAGATGCAGAGGTTTTATATTTGTAATGTTGAAATGAATTAGAGATCAGGGCAGAATGTTTTGCAAATTGCTGAAAGACATAGAATTACTTTTGTGTTTGTCAAATCTTCTGATTTTATCCACTAATCTCTCCGGCCTTTCAAAAAACCTTGTAATTTTTGTCCTTTCAAAAGAATATGGCTTCTGAAATATATTTAGTATAAGCCAAATAGTGAAATATTTTGATAAAAAACATCTGTCTTGCTTCTCTGGGGAAGGATGAGCATGAGGAAGGGCATATTTTTGCCCAAACTTGAAGTCATATAGGACACAGCACATCCAGACCTGGGATGTGGGTAAGGACTCCCAGGTCACACAATATGGAGTAGCCTGACAGTTACAGGGCAGTCCAAGCTGGCATCTTGCAGTGAGCATGTGAGAAACTTTATGTATAGACACACATCAGTGTTGTTGCTTCAGGCTGTGCACAGTAGGCACTTTGAGGAAGCAACTTCTATGTCTGCTGCAGACTTGGATATGTCCACAACTTGCCCTTAATACTTCCTATTTATCTTATGTCACACTTTATCATGGCTGTTATGAAACCTGTATTTCCTTATTCTGCAAACATACACGTATTTTTTAAAAGAAAGAAAGGCAAGAAAAATAGGACATATATTCCCCTCCAACTGTCCATTTATATATGTTCCCTGTATGCAGAAGTCTAGCTTTTAAGATACATCATTTTGTAGGGTTTTTCTGACAGGATAATGCTTTAAGGTGAATAAACACAGTTTCTGCCTACTTCACACAGTGGTTGCCTTAGTAACTGTGGCATAGTGCAGCTGAAGTGTGCTAATACCCAAAACTGCTAATTTGAAGGAAGCTTGAATTTGAAGATGGGCTGTGATTATCATTGGTTGGATCTATTAGACCAGTAGATTATGAGACACTAAGAATAATATCTCCAATTGCTTAAAAAATTAATTTTTGCAGGTGGAACAACATTTTTCAATGTGACTACTGAAGATATATATAATCGTATTTGCAATATTTTTTTTCAGTTTATATGATGGGGAAAGATGCTACTTTCCTGTCTTTTACCTGTAGATGTACTTGATAGCTTTACTTTATTTTTGGTGATTTCTTCATTTCCAGACAGTAGCTGCTGGTATGAACAAAGTGTGTTTATATGATAAAAAACTAATCCATAATGAATGGAAGAATGAATTTATAAATGAGTTACAAAAATTAAACTTGAAAACAAAGACAAGACAGGCAATACTAAAATGCCATTACAATAAAAAGAAGAACAAAGGAAGAATCTGATACTTGCAACTTTGACTTACAGAGTATAACTTTATTATCATAGCTTGATTTACCCTGAAGGTATTCCAAAGGAAAGGAAAGTGAGTGACAAGATTTCTACTCTTTCAAATTTTAAGAGAGAAGGTCTCTTTATTTCTTAATAGGAAAATTTGCAGGTTCAGTGTTAAATATTCTATAACATTTGAAAATAATTGGCCACTTAACTAAAAATTACTAGTAAGGAAACAGAACTCATGTAGCAGAAGCATTCTTCTCATATCCATGAGAGCTTAAAGTTCTCCCCAAATATAAAAAAAACACATATAGTTTAACAAGAATCACATATATGAGAAAGCTGCAGTTCTCTAAGGAAATCTGAGATCCCAGGAGTTTCTGACATGATCACTGAGAGGGCTGCGGGATCATTTTTCATTTTTCCTCAGATGCAATTGTTGCAGAATTTCGTGTGAGTTGTGTGCTATCTTCTCTCCTCTTTCATATTCCTGCTGTCAAAAATGCTCTGATTACAGCTTATTTTCACAGCTGGGATGCCTGACTGTTTGTAGCGCTCCCTCCAATGGTCTCTAGGAAGCTGAAACAGTTGAGGGACAGGAGGAAAATGACAAGTATGAAGTTGGAAAAAGACAAGATTGCATCAGCCAAGCTCCTGAGGGGCTACTTTTATTCCTGAAAGAAACAGCTTTCGAAGGAGAGGAAGATAACAAAATGCAATTGCCAGGAAGAGTATGCTGTTAAACTAAAAGGTATTTAGTTTAAATAATTTAGTTAAACTAAAGACGTATTTAAAAATTCTGTCCTATCTTTTATATATACCTGTTGGCGCCTGAAGCTTAAGGGGCTCCCCTGTACATCTCCCTCACATTTTGAGTAGTGCAGCTTTCTGTGAAAGGTGTGCTTAATTTTGACATAGGCCCATATGGGAAGCAGGGTTTGGGGTATTTACTGAACTCCACATACTCTTTGAATTTGAAATTAGAATTTGAAAATTAGACAAGAATTTTCTTAACATCTCAAAAGGTTTTCAGCAGTGGATGCCAGTAAAAATCAGTCGCAGAGCCAGGAGGATGAGGTAAGTGCTCATAGATATGTGGTACCCTCAGTAACACTCCAAGTTTGATTTATTCTAGAAGCAGACTTATAAAAAGTGTGTGAAATCATGTCATATTGTTTCTCTTGTCCATGGGCTGGCAAAGCTGGAAATAAGTGAGAAATATTTATGTTTCCTGTTTTTTTTCTGTTCGTGCAACTCAGTCCAGCTGCATACATGACTTACAAGTAGTGTAAATCTCTCATGCACTGTTGTAGCTTCACTGTTTGAGGCCCAGATAAGTGTCCAAGGATTCCTGGCTTTTATAAGCATCAGCAGGTCTCATTGTCTTTTTAATGTTTTTTGTTTCGACATGGTTTTTAACAATTAACTGGTTGATCAGCTGATGAGCTGAGCAGAATAAAACAGAGCATGACAGACACAAACATACAGAATTTAGATAAGCAAGCTATGAAAGCAAATCATCATAGGACTTTTAAGATTAGACATCTTCATTGGCTAGATATCAATCCTGGATATGTTCAGGATAGTTGACTTGGCCACAGTATACATGGTAAGAAGATGAGTGACAAGTAAGGTGAAAAATTAGAAAAGGGAGGGTAACCAAGGTTCTTTTTGATGAATCCCTTGTGGTGCATTAGAGTGAAACAACACTGAATAGTTGGTGTAAACATTACTTAAATGTAAACATTTAAGTAGGGCTTATCCTTAGAACAATTTTGTTTCAAAGATATGTTGCCATTTTGGGTGTTATCATCTATAGTAATATAGCAATATTAAAGCAAAAAATAACACTTAAGAAAATGTCTGAGGGAGAAAAAGGGAAAAAATTAAAAGGTTCCTAAGATATATGAAGTCACCACCTGCTGGATCCAGTGACAAAACTTAGTTACAACTTCCATACCTTTTGGTTGAAGTGTTGGTTGCAGTCCTGTCTAAGTCATGGTCTTGATCTGTTGGGGCTGAGAGAAACCCTCTCACCCCCGCCACAACTCAAAGATTTCATGGGTTGTTATACACTTCATGCTCAGGTGGGAATGCTTTGTGCGTCCCCTGGGGCAGGGAGTTTTACAATGAACAGTGTCACAGGACAGGTCATGAGTCTCTGACATCTCCTAAGATGTTATAACTGTCTATTATGTCAGCATCAATCATGGTCAATCATGTCCAACATTTGAGATGCGTAGCCCAGGCTAGATAAGAAATTTCTTTGAGTTTTTTGGGAGGGATTTTTACAGCAGAGTCATCATGTAAGGGAGGAAATTGGCATGATAAAAAGGATTATCCCACCTCACAGGATTTGTTTCTTACTAGCCTTTTCCCTTATCTGGAAATCCATTTTGTAGATTCAGGTATGCATACCCTTCTGCACTCGGGATAGCTGGGCAATGACATCCTCTTATCTCATCTGAAGGTCCTTTCCCGGTAGGCATTCAGGGAGGGGTGGGCTTTGCTAAGTGAGCAGCTGCCTCTTTTCAGTTTGCTACAGTGGACAAAAGTCTTTTGGTGATCTTACAATGTTATAAGCCATTAACTATTTCAGTCTCTGAGAATCCATCACTGTAATACAACAGTGATGAACACTATAAAAAAATCCTGAAATAGAAAATATGAAAGATATTGTTAATACATATATAATAACATATACAGTTCCAAATTTTGTCTGGTACTATATGTATGACAGAGCACATAGGAAAAAGGACTACCCATAGTAAAGGAATTGGGGAACACTGGAAATTAAGCATATTTTGGCAATCTTAATTACAGACTTTTTAAGGATTAGGATTTGGCTTTTGTCTGTTTCCTTTGTTTCTCTAGTGTTTAAAAATGGTCTGATTTGACATTGCCAAGTAACTTTTAATTTACAGTTACCATGACATGAGCTCACAGCGAGCTTTTTAATTAAATACTTCAAATACATATCAAAACAAGAAGGAAATTCTTCAAAGAATTTGAAGTTTGAATTAAAATCTCACTAACTGAAACTTAATTGAAAGGTGGCAAGTTTTTTTAAATGCAGTAAATTGAAAGACCTTGCAAAGATCCTTGGATGTTGATTTACTGTAGTTTATTATGTTAATTACAGAAAAGTTGTTTGGAGATCAAGGTGAAAGCAACCTTCCCTGCAGTGTGCTATCTCATTTTGTATGGTTACTAAAACACATAGCTATCCTTAACGTCATTATAATTTCAGAGGAGAGCTCTCTGTTTCTCTTGTGTGCTAGCAATAGCTTTTTTTTTCTCAGTCCTTTTCTTACCTCTGACTCTTAATTACATTAGTGGCTATCAGTGTTAGCTTAATTTCAGGTGCAGCTGGCAATTCAATCACAAGTGCTTGAGAGACTGGTGTTTTTCAATTATCCACATCATGTGTTCAAATCAACCCTTGATCCTCTCCCTGCAGCTCTTTAAATCATTGGTCCTGACTCAGCACTTCCGTTTGGTTGCAGTTGATGGAAATCCAGATGTGCTAAAGAAGAGCAAAGATAGTCTCACCTGCCATGCAAAGAAGAGTTCTATTTGCTGATAGTTTATTCATGTTTCTGTGTGATATTAACAAGATTCTATTAGTAATGAAAAAATCAGTAAGTCAATAACTTTCATACCAAAAGCAGAAATGTATTTTTAATGGGACTGGTAAAACTGAGCACTTATTCTGGGTTAAAAAGGCTGAAAGGAGAAAAATATACTGGGGAACATTCATCTGTATCATCTGATACTATTCCAGTATCGTATATATTTTCATTTGTATACATTCAAGAAAAAAAATTATGTCAGTTAAACTAGTACTCATCAAAAGACAGGAAATAAGCATTTCAAAGAATGGGTTAAAAGCAAGTTACAAGCATTGCCAAAACCCATCTGAAATTTCTGCGCAGGATACTCTCAGTTTTAGGATTCATTCTGGCCTGTGAGGTATTATGTACCATAGCTCTCATAGGAATATTGATGTACCTTTAAAATAAAGAAATTCAAACCCATACTAACAATAGTTTTCTCTTTTAGTCATGAACTTCATAATAATCTTCAGTATTTTTCATAAGCTTGCTGTCTTCTTCCTTCCTTTACAATGTTTTCTGAGGTTACTTTTTTCTCTTTCTTGCAGTAAAAGTAATTCAGGAAGAAAGTGTATCCAGAGATTTTCTGTTAAATGTCTTTCTTTCTTTCTGTGTGGATGTGTACATTTACACATCTGGTATTTGCCTATCTTCACATATATATTTCATATATATATATATGTGTGGTTCATTTTTTTTTTTTTTTATATACCTGCATTCTCTTGGAAGAGAAAATTTTTTTCCTAGACATATTGCNTCTTGCAGTAAAAGTAATTCAGGAAGAAAGTGTATCCAGAGATTTTCTGTTAAATGTCTTTCTTTCTTTCTGTGTGGATGTGTACATTTACACATCTGGTATTTGCCTATCTTCACATATATATTTCATATATATATATATGTGTGGTTCATTTTTTTTTTTTTTTAATATACCTGCATTCTCTTGGAAGAGAAGATTTTGTACCTAGACATATTGCTACCATTTCTGCTCTTTCAGGGGAATGCCAAAGGTCTGCATATTCTAAGGTCACAAATTATCTCTATAATAATATATCCTGATTTCTGATACAATGAAATTTCTGCTGCAAGGTTCAAATCATGACCCTGATTAAAATGAAACTCATGTTTTAGAAAGATATCCAGTCCAATTTAAAAGGTTTTTCACAAGTAAGCTATGTTCTAGGGATTTTATTCTGACAATTGACTGCTTATTAGGAGTCTCTGTCTAATCTCAGCCTTGCTTGATAGGTTAGAGGGTCCTCTACCATCCTTCAACTTATCTTTGTTCAACCCTTTTCCATTTGTGCTCTGTACCTGTATGCCCCCTGCTCTATATGAGTGGTAGGAGAATGACATCTGTGATATTAATGATACAGAAAAATGTGTCATAGAATGTTTTGACTTTTTGCAGCTTCATAACATTGTTATGTTTTCTCAGATAATTGAAGCTGTCTTACTCAGGTTTTCTTACCAGAAAATCCAGAGGTACAAGTAAGTGGTACAATATATCTGATTCTCAGAAAAAAAAGAAGTTTTTTGGCAGCGTACTTCAGGGAAAAGTCACGGAAAGGTTGATGCAGACGAAAAGGTCATGGACAGCTACATTAAGGCTGCTAAATGCTCTGGAACTCTCAGCAGCGCTGAGTTCATAGGGATGCTGAAGTGCCTCTAGCCAGTTCTAACTATGTAGTTGTAATAGCTCAGTTGTAGGCATTTTCTTTTTGGGTATAGGCAGATCTGCATAAGGAGAGAGAATTCTAATGAGCTTCTAAAAATGTAGGATGTCATAAAAGCAGGGCAAATGAATGTGCAAACAAATGTATAAAAAGCTACAGAGAAGAGAAAATGAAGAATTAGTTCTCTCAGTGCTTTGTATATGATGCTAAAAGAGTCAAGGCATGGTCAAAATTAATACAATGAAAAAGACAGCAAGACTTCCCAGCAAATCTATTCCATTCTTATGATAGTCCATAAAACAGGTTAAATAACCATTTTCCCCATGTTTTTTAATGGTTGTTTTCAATAGATCCTGCCTTTTGGAGGGCTCTTTGACTAGTTCATCTCTTGTGTTCCTTTTCACATCCAGGACCTTGTGATTCCTAAAATACAGTAACAACATATGGATATTTGAAACTTCACAGCTATTAGTAAAGAAAAAAATAAAAGTAAATGAAAAATATAAAGAGGATGCTACAAAACTATTTTGTTTATAACGTCCTGGATAAGAAATCAGAAGTACCTCAGAAAAAAACAATATCTAAGCACTTAAAGTGCTTCCTTCTGAAGAGAAGCTGAGAGGCAGGCACTGATCTCTATGGTTACCAGCAATAGGACCTGAGAAAATGACATGAAGCTCTGCCAGGAAAGATTTAGGTTGGGTATTAGGAAAAGGTTCTCTGAGGATGGTTGGGGACTGGAACAGGCTCCCCAGGGAAGTGGTCACAGCACCAAGTCTGACAGAGTTCAAGAAGCATTTGGACGATGCTCTCAGGCACACGGATTCTTAGGACTGTCGTGTTCAGGGCCAGGAGTTGGACTTGATGATCTTTGTGGATTCCTTCCAACTCAGAATATTCTATGATTCTACAATGCAGACCGTGCTCTAACATTGGAAATTACTTGCAGTATTCCTTCTGTAACACTGTTTGTGTTAGTGAAAAATATGCTCTGGGAACACGTGGGTTTTAATTGGGAATTGATGCCGAATGATGTTTAATGACAGGACATTGACTAATTCTGCTAGTTATCTGCAATTAGCTATTGCCTTGCTGAATTTGCAGAATTTTTTTCCACTTGTCCCCACTCTCAATATTTTTTGTTGAAACTGGGTAGAACTTGTTCCAAATTCTTTCCCTTAGTTCAGTTTGGGGGAAAAAAGAGGATGAATGAAATATTTGAACCTGTAAAAAAAATATTGAGAAGAAAGAGAAGTCTCAGATCTTTGTATACAACACTGAGATACTGCTCATGAAATCTGTAATTTTTAAAGAATGTTGATAAATTGGGGCGGATGAAGAAAAGAGCTATTGACATGTTCCTAAGTATCTTGATGTGAAGAACTAAGCTCAATCTGTTTACTTTATCTGAAATAAAATTGGGATATCACTTGATTGCAACATATGAATATATAGTGGTTAATAAAAAGCTCTTAAATTCAGCAGAGAAAGGCATAATTAGTAACTAAGCCACAGAAACCTGAATCAGGAATTTGGGACAGCTTTTTAACAAAGATGATAATTAAATGCTTGGAACAAATTACTATAGGGTTGCTAAATTTACCATCTTTAAAGTCCTCAGCATGGCTGAAAGGAGTCATAATTTGGGTATTCTGCACTTCTTCCAACTGAAATATGGCTGGTTAGGGGAGGAGGAGGATGCTATTGTCTCCCTCATTCTTCTTGTTGTAAATGTTGTACCAAAGCCAAATTGGATTGCTTTATCAAAATTTTCCCTTAATTAAACACCAGTTAGTGCAGCTGAACACAGGGATTCATGATTGAGATCTAATGACCTGTGATATTGAGCATGACAAACTAAATCAGATTTGCAAATCTGCAGACTTCACGTAGAGTTTTGAAATCTGGAGTAGTGATGTAACTCTACTGACTGTGGGCTTGTTTTCTTTTCATTTTGTGAGAGTTGCCTACCGCAATCAGTTTTCGAGTTAATATTGTTGATAACCTGCATGTTTCTGTGTTAGGGGTTCAAACATTTTTTTGCCACATATTGCATTCTTAAGCAGGAAGGTTGTTGTATTTTATGGTGTATAATAAGAAGATCTTAATACCCACTTTTATATTTGTCATAGGATCATAAAATAGTTGGAGTTGGAAGGGACCTTTTAAATGTTTTCAAGTTGAAGTCCTCTGCAATGAGCAGGCACATCATCAACTAGACCAGGATGTTCAGAGCCTCATGCAACCTGACCTTGAATGTTTCCAGGGATGGGCACCTACCACCTCTCAGAGCAACCTGTGCCAGTGGTTTTCCAGTCTCATTTGAAAAAAATCTTCTTTCTTTCTTATATATAATCAAATTGGTCCTCCTTCAGTTTAAACTCATTACCCCCTGTTCTATTGCATCAGGCCCTACTAAAAGGTTTGTCCACATCTTTTTTGTAGGACCCCTTTAGGTACTGAAAAGCTTCTATAGGGTCTCCCAGGAGCCTTCTGTTCTCCAGGGTGAACAAGCCCAACTCTCTCAGCATGTCTTCACAGGAATGGTGCTGACTTTCATGGCCCTTCTCTGGACTTGCTCCAACTCTTCCTGTGCTGAGAACCCCAAAGCTGGATGCAGCAACGCAGGTGGGGTCCCACCAGAGCAGAGCAGAGGCTCAGAATCACCTCCCTCACCCTGCTGACCACACTGTTTTTGATGTAGCCTAGGATGTGGTTGGTTGACTTGCTGGGTTGCAAGAGCACGTTGCTGGCTCATGTCCAACCTCTCATCCATCAGTACCAAGTCCTTCTCAGCATGGCTACTCTCAATCTTCTCACCCCTCAGTGTGTATTGGTACTGAGAGTTACCAGGTCATAGCTCTCTTAATGTTCCTAGTTTTGTTTATATTACTTTTAGAAAATAAATGTACCTATTATTACAGTACAAGTTTTCACCCAGGTAAAGTGCAAATAGCAGAGTTTCAGAAGGCATGAAATCTGTACTCACTTATTCTGCATGAAGGAGATAAGATAGATAAAGATGAGTAAACATCATACAAAAGCAGTTTTATGTACCTAAGATCTCCCACCTCCAAGTGTTCCTTGCTCTTGATTAGCTATATGATGTCAAAGTCATATGTTCTTCCAAAACAAAATCAATCAATGCCACAACTCCTAGCGTCTACCAATTAGTGGGTTTTCCATTAGGTCATTCACAGAGGCAAAATCACATCTTGAAAAGATCAAATTGGTGTGGTATTCCAAACATAGATACATTTTTTATAACTATCATTAAAACAATAATTTGAATTATCATAGCTCTGTATTGTAATTCCTTGCTGTCTGATTTCATGGAAAATAAGTGCGCATTCCCTCCATTGCCATTACTATATAAAAATATAATTTATGTTAAAAATCAGGAGAAATATAAAAAAATTATTTCATTCCGTAATGTCAAGAAAAGACTTGTTTCAGAAACTTTGAATAGCATATTTTGAAATTATACCTTTGAAATATTTTTTTCAATGAGGAGCAAATGTTATGATTTATGGCACATTATGTCATTAGACATAGAAAATATTTTCATTTTTTAAATAAGACCATGTACCTTCATAAAATAAAATAAAATTGAAATATGAAGGCAAAATGAAGAAAGTAAAATTAAATAAAGCTTTTTGACTTGCTAATATGAAATATTTTGATGATCTATTGAAACATACAAGGAAACAGTTCCCTTCCAACTAATTTACCTTAAGTACAAAGAGATAATATTAATATAAATTTATATGAAATCCAGGTGTTATCACATATTTGGCACTAAAACACAAACAAAGACAATTAAAACAATCCATTAAAAAACAGTTGTGGCAGGTTGCTAATGTCAAGTGAAAGCCACCCTGCATCATTTTGGGAAGCAGATTCTCATTTTTTTCCTACGACCCTTTAGGGCATAAAATATAATGATGATCTATTTTGATGGATGCTTAATTGCTTTTGCATGCGTTTCTGCAGTATGAATTTGTGGTGGTTCCTATTTAAGATTCTATGTCAATAAATCACATCAAATGACTCTTTGTTCAGGAAGACTGCTATGCATATGCTAAAACCTTACCGAAGTTTTAAGTATACCAAAACTGGAAAAAAAGGGATGCCCAGTGAATGAGAATAAAAATCTGGATAAAACATTTATTCAAAGAGATGCACTTTGAGCATGATTAATCACCAAAAGCTTTTTAATCAATGGATTGACAACTAAACAGTAAATGTAATTTAGTAAAAGTATCTTTTTTTAAAAAAAAATCTTCAGTTCTCCAGATAATAATGTCATGTTTGATAGTTGATTTATTTCTCATATCATCCATTGAATTCTCTATTTGGCAAACTGGTTCTGGAGTACTACAAATAAGTATAATTGAATAGATCTCGCAAAGGTCAATTTACGGTCTCTCTACGTACTGATACACTACAGCACAATTTTTTTCTTTCTTTGTTTTAGGTATAAAACATACCCACTATTAAGAACTTTATTTTTTCAAGATCTATCATGTAGAATACACTCAATCAGTTTTAAAGCACATATATGCTAAACAGTTGGTCTTTTTCTAGATGCTTACTTGGCTTGATATGTCTTTAACTGAATGGATTGAAAAAATCATATTCCCTATTATTGTGAAAAATGTAATGTAATTTAGGTGTCAATAATCAGTAGAAGATAGGACTATGTCAATTTTCAAATACTCTGGTTACATTTTTGAAAAGAAATAATAATTTTTTTGTTTATTTGTTTGTTTCTTTTACAGTGAATTTTCAATGGTGTTTAAGGTAGGGATGCTTTTTCTTTCGTTAGTTTCTGCAAGGATGAGCCATCAACTGGTATCAGTCTCATAGGATATAAAGCTCTTTTCCTAAAGATACTGAACATATCATGTTGTCAGACATAATTTTTTTACAATCATCGGTATGATTTTTCAATATATCATAAAGCATGATGACATAAGGAATAACCTGTTCTGCTTTTAAAGATAATTCCCAAAGAGACTTAATGTTATATTTAATTTAAGTGATACCACAGAAGAAAAGATGTGAAGAAGAAAATAAGAAGTGAAGAATTAAGATTATAGCCATCTACTGTGAACTTTTCTATATAGTCCAAGAAATAATGCTTTAGGACAATTAGAGTCAGCATTTCTACAGGATCTACATTCAGAAGATAAAATCCTAATCTATTTGTTGCAAAATTCTCTTTAACTGTCATTACAATATTCTCATTAGCAAAGTCAGGATCAGTTACTGCTGAGCATTGTGATTATTAGCAAGCGCAACATTTGAAAATATCCTTCTTTTCAATGTGAGGATATTTTTCCATTTACATAAGCTTGTTTGTCTACTTTGTGTGCTCAGAGTCCAAACTTTTGAGGACAGAAATTAGTTTAGGAATATTTTGTACAGTCTCCTAACAAAAGGATTTGTGTTTTCAATTTGAGCATCTGGGTGCTATCAGAATGCATAATAATTGCACACAAAACAGCTAGGAGGAAAATTGCATACAGAAAGGCAATTAGCTGGAATATGATAATGCAGGCTACCACCTACACTGGCTTTTCATGGTAATGGCTGTTGAAAAAGACTGAGCACCTTAGTTAAGCGTTTCAAAGATGAAACAGTGACAGGTGCTATACAGAATTTGAAAGCTATTGTTTAAACTTAAGCAATATTGACTAAAACTCTGATTTCACCCTAGGAAACCAGTTAATTATAGCTGAGACTTTATTCAAAATCTGACATGACATAGCTGATAGAATTACAGAGGAAACTGAGCCAGTCATTGACATCAATGATATAAGGTACCCTGGTGCTTCTTACCTCATATGAGGGGATAGTTACAAATTGCTGGTGTGGTTGATGATGCACAGCAGCTAGTGACATATACAGTGCATTTATTATGGGAAAAAAATATTCAGACCTAATTTATATGTATTTGACAGTTTTAAGGCTTTTACAGACAATGGTGTTGTCCTGAATGGAAATAGGTATATGAAATGAAAATTGTATGATTAAGTCCTTTTCTACAAGGGAGGTCTGAAGTAATAAAAGATGTTTGGGGGGCTAACGTTGCATTTTGTTAAATTTTAAAATTGTTTTCTCTTTCTTTATGTGCTAGAAGTTCAGATTTTTTTCTTCTCTGATAGAACTTATTTTGTGTAAGATCCTGTCCCATAAATTCAAAATAAAGTTTAAAGCCTTATAACAGAAAGTCTTGTATCAAAATGTAAGGTCTTCTAACAGGAAAACTGATAAGAAAGGAAAAGGATGAAAGCTACATAAAGAAACAGATATTACAAGGAAGGAGAATACATAGCTTCATTCAAAATTTGTAAATTAGCTAATCATGACAAAATAATTAAGGACAAAAAATTACCAATCCTCAATAGAAAACAGATTGCCAAACTCTGAGTAGTCTTGTGGCCTACGTCCCCAGAACACAAGTGCTAGTTCGGTAGCAAAACAAATGATTGATTAAAAAAGCAAACCCCCTAAAACCTCCCTGCAGAGCTGCCTTATTACTTACCCGCTTTTGAGACATGCAGGTTTACTTTCCTGGACTTTGAACCCAGATCTCCTATTGATAGGATTGAACCCTAATGCTAAAATTAAATCATATTCTTGGTGGGTATTTCTCTGTTCGTCATGAGGAAACTGCTTCTTTCTACAAAAATTACATAAATTCAAGAATTAGAAAGAAAATCACACCTAATAATTGGGATATCCACCTGGGGAAGGGGACTAGGAGTTGCATGTTCTTATTCTGGTGAATATATAATGTATTAATTTAATCCTTGACCTACTGAAAAATTGGAAGACCAATGTGTTTATATGATCGTCTCCAGAGAAATCAGGGGTTTCAGTTAGAGAGAAAGATCTTGGTTAACCTGCAGTGTTGGAATTAAGACATCCTATAGGACTTTCTAATGGTTAAATTAGCAAGGCATCATCATATGATGATGGTGTGGTTTTAGTCAGCTTTCAGTGCCCCATAATGCAGGTGTTGGTTCAGACAATCCCACTGTACCTAGCTGATCTATGCCCAGTCATAGATCCCAGGCTATTATCCCAGCAGTAGTGAGAGTCCAAGTTGCACTCACTCGCACCTTTTGCTCCTTGGATTAGATTAACAGTTGGCAGAATCCCATAACCTGTGTTCTGGCTTAGAAACTCCTACTGAGAAAAAGGTGGGGAGACAAGCAGACTGTTCAGTTTGCAAGCTTCTTTTCTTGACTTCCCACAGCATTCTGCAGACTCCCAGTGCTGTTTGCATAACTACAGGTCTGAACAGGTGCCAAAGCTTCTGGTGCATTTTACAAATTGGCAACAAGATATGAGCTCTGTTGCCACACTGACAAATTATGCCGTGGGCCAACATGTACTTCATCAAATGGCTTGGTAGTCACCGCTGGGGATGTTTTTCATTATCTGATCCTCAGTGAGAGATCAATAGAAATCTGTTAGCAAACACTAGAACCTAAAAGAAGTCAAAGATCTGGATCACTTTTATTTTTTAATTTTGTAAACCCTTAAGTTAAGCATAAAATCTTGGCTACCAAACAGGTTTTATGATTCACTGATTAATTTTGTTTAGGATTACATCCCTGTAGAGATGTCAGCCTGTGGGCAGACCGTGCTACTAATGACTTACTTGGAATATTACCTCACATCCAACAGGCACATAAAGCAATATTTATGAATGTAGGTAGGAAATTACTAGTGCAACAGTATCCAAAAATATCTCAGAGAGTTTTGGAGGTTTTAGATTCTGGTAAATTTATTCATAATAAGGAGAATGTTACTATGTGGACCAGTACCTCAGAGCTGAGACAATAAAGTATACCTGAGGTTCAAGAAATATTCAACCTAATTGATATCAAGGTATCAAGGTATCCAAGCAGACTTTATCAGAGTGGTCAAAGCAACCCTAATTATGGTAAACTAATGAAAATTGGTGGAAAATGTAATAAAAACCAGATAGTATTAGATAGTTCTTTATCAGATGTAATGTCTTATTGTGAACATTCCTGAAAGTATAACATTTAAGTGATGCATTAAAATCAGAGGAAATGTGTTCTTGACAATAAAACTGCAGGTAGTAAATTTGTCAGTGATAGAAAAGTGCAACCAGCCCGAAAGAGCTGCAATCATAACTTCCTTCTGTAGTCTCTTCATTGTTTGCATGTATCTTTTAAATATAACCTTTGTAAAATACGATCTTATATGTTTTTAAGACATATTTCCCTACTGGTACTGTTCAGAGTTCTGCCTCATTTTACTGTTACTACATTGTTCACAATTTGTTTTTGTGGTTTACAGTCATGGATGTCTTATGCTTATTTTATTGATGGGTTAGGAAAAAAGAATGCTGTGAATTGGCATACAGCAGATGTTCTTAGGAATAACATAATTGTTCAGCTATCTCAGCAATATTCCCCCCCCCCCAGGACACATTGGTCTCTCTCTTTAGTGTCATAATATGCATACATTAGCCTAAGTCACCTGTTTCCCACACACTATTCTGGGTATGTGATGTCTCTGTGAGATAGTGTGTTGAATATTTACACAATAAACAAAATTCACTTCACTAAAATCCGAAAATTGTTATGACAAAATTCTTGATAGTATCTAATTTTTTTACTCATTTAATATAAAATTATTCAAGTAGAATTTCCTGAGATATCAGTCTTGAGAGCAGAAGGCAAATGGCTTTACCCTACTGTCCACTAATTTAACAGAAAAAAAGGCATGTCTGTGGATAAACATTCCTGTTACGTGAACCTGGAAGAAAACATGCAGGAAATTATTTTTTCTATAGAGATTTTTCTCAGACTTTCATAAAAAGAACTATTTTCATGAGTTAGTAGCCATGTTTATGAGAGTCATTCCCTTAATGCAAACAGTCACTTCACAGAAAATTGACTAATTTTCAAGGAATTTAGGTTAGAAATTCACATATTCAGGTGGATTTTTGGGAATTATGATTAGGTTAACCACCCACATAATATCTAAAAGAACAGTTCTTTGTTTAATTCAACAACATGACAATCCATTTTTTATTTTAGAAGACAATCCTTTTTTCCTTTTCTTTCTGAAACATGAGAAAGTGGATGAATCAGGTGACTGTGAAGGAGCGCAGAGTGTATAAGTTAGCATTTAACTCAAGTTTCAGTTTCAGTGGAAGCACAGCAGTAAGTCCACATATTTTGGCGCCTGGAGAAGAGCCTTTCTCAAACCCTGTACAAGTCTTTTCGAGGAACACATTCAGTGCAGGTAGCTCGGTGTGCAGCTGCAGTGAGAGCTGCAGGCTGAGCCCTGGGTGAGGAGAGCTGAAATGCCGACCCTTTGCATAACAAAGGACGCGGAGACATGGACCAGACACTCAGAGGCAAGGCAGGAGCCGACGATCCCCAGACTTGGGTGTGTTCAGACTGTGAGGGTATGTGAGGTATAGAAGCCCAGGGGTTCCTTGGGGTCTGAGGTGCCTCATCCGAGGCACCAGCTCGAGCTGTTATTTTGTTATTGCAGCAATATTAAATTATTTTGAGGATCGAGATGTTTTAGACACTGGTATAGGAAACCTGGGGTTGAGCCAGGTAGGGAACCTTGTCTGACTGTGTGTGTGGGATGTGTAGTGGTGAAGGGGCTTTGGTCCTAGCTCAGGTGATGCGAGTGTGACCGCCAGAGTGGCTCCTGGATGGTCAGAAAGGGAAGCTTCCCTAACAGTGTCTGCTCAGGTTCAGCAGACTTCGAAAACAGCAATCTCTAGTGTATATAAGACTTACCCAGAGTGCGTGATGTGTTTGGTGTTGCTGAAAGCTGTGTAGAATGAAGGTTTTAGACACCCGTGCTAGAACTAGCTCATGAAATGGATTTTCTGTTTGCCTAGGATAAGGACTGCGAATGTAAATGATGATCAGGATCACTGCTTGAAAAGTAAAGCTCCTGTCTGGAGCAAAGTAACAAACACAAAATGAATAGCTTATGCCCATGTCATCACCACCATAAAAGAATGATGATGAAAAGTGCTTGAGCTTGGGGGTTTTTTTGGTTTTTAACGTATGATTTTTCAGTCATTTGTCTTACATCCTCTGAATAGATCAGTAGGGTGAGAGTAAGGTCAGTAAAAAAACTAGGTCTGGCTGGGATGGGGTTAACTTTCTGTATAGCCACTTGTAAGGTGCTGTGCTTTAGATTTGTGGCTCAAATAACATACCAGCATTTGGTTGTTGCGGACGCGTGCTTGCCCAACCTCAAGGCTTTTTCTTTTTCCCATTTTTCCTCTCAGCCCATCAGTAAGCAGGCTGGGGGTGAGCAAGAACGTGAAGGAAGACACTGCCTGGACAGCTGACCCAGACTGAGCAAAGGGGTATTCCATGTCACATAACATCATGTTCAGCAATAAAAACTATGTTAAAGGAAGAAAAAGACAAGACTTTTTTTACTTCAGAGGTGGGTATTTTTCAAAGAAGGACTGGACATTGGTACACCTATGGGAGCTGGTGAGCACGCTCCTTTGCCTTGCTTTTTAAATTTTTTTTCTCTTTCCTTCACCTATTAAACTGTCTTTAACTTCATCCATGAGTTTTCTCACATTTGCTCTTCATATTGATTTCTCTTGTCGTGCTGGACAGAGTAAGTGGCTGCGTGGGTGCTCAGCTACTGGATGGGCTGCACCTGAGAAAGAGGGATTTTGCACTTTTGTAATGATCAATGATTTTATACAGATCAGGAAGGAAACCAATAAATACCCTAACTATATTTCATAAAACAAAGAACGGAGATGCTTTTCCAAGTACCAAATGTGAAGCATTATGCAATAAGAGTGACCCAGAAAAAAAATTTTGTCAAATCTTGTAAGGAAATAACACTTTAAACATCCATGTTTTGATTACAACTGGAATTCACATCCTATATCTGTATGTTGGTCTATCTTTGCACGACAAGAGCCTTGTGTACCTTGTGTATTACTATGAATGTAATAGATTGTTTTTCAGAGGAAGAAATTGAAAATTTATTCCCATAAAAAGCCTTCTTTTCTATATGGCGGCTCCCTTCAGATCGTGGACGTATCCAGGTGTAAAAAAATGCATTATTTGACTTATTTTCCAGAAGTGCAAATACACTGCAAGAATGGAGGAAAAATAATTCTCCAGTCACATAGTTTGAACTTTGATAATGTATCATCCTTTGAGAGTAATGGAAAACCTCTATGTGTTGCAACCCATCAACAAATTAATACAAGATAAAAGAAAGGACCTTACCAAACATTTGTCTTTCCATCTGCAATTAGACTTTTTAGGATGTACTTTTCTTAATTAAGAAAATACTTTCTCATTTTATATTCTTACAGATGATAAAAGGGAGAAGGTAAAAGGTGTTTTGATTCTTTTATGAAAAGTTGGAAGAAATTCACCTGATAGTTTAGAAAGATAAATAAAAACTGTGTAAGGACTATTGTATATGGAAGAAATCAGTGGGAATATATATGTTTGATGAATCTCATGTGGTCTATTGTGCTGTCTTCAAATCTTGTTCTCTTGGCTCCTTAAGCAAATATTCTTGTTACTTGTTAAGCTAAATATGGGAATAATACGAACTATTTTTTTTCCCCTCATACGGAACGCCTGAACTGATTCCAGAAAACAATACAGTACTGACTTGGTTAAACTCGAATTTCCTTAAAAATTAATTTTGTTGTGCAGTCACTCATGCAATTGTGCGGTAACTCAGTCTTAAAAGTATTTTAACATATGTTTCCAGATTTGCATCCAAGGGAGTATAAGTGCCAGAAGAGATGAACTTAGAAATGGGATTTAGTAAGAGGACTGGGCCACACTTTTTGTGGAGAAATGAGCTTAACCTGGGTGACAAAAAAACCTTGGTAATCACTTTTTTTTTCCTTTTTTTTTTTTTATGAAACGTAAAGGATTATTCTTATAGATTATGAAAGCTAGAATAGTCTAAGTATTTTAATTAGTGTACGTAATGAAATTAAAAACTTCTTGTGTCTCACTCTATATTTTTGTTCAAATTTAAAAAAAAATCTAAATCCAGACTTAGAGAGGAAAAATTTCAGAATGTAACAATGATTCAATGTTCCTGGGCATGAGGACTTGGGATAAGACTCCTGTTCTTATTATGAAGGTTGACACACCTTCACAGATTGTGTCAGAAATCAAAATTTGTTATATAAATATCCCCCCCCCCAAAAAAAAAGCTTTTTTAATTGTTGTAAATGTTTTGCTTCTTACCAGGGTTTGAATGGTCTATTACTGCAGTGACCTAGGATCGTTTAACAATTTGTACTGAAACTTCGAAATCTTTGTTCTTGAAGCCAAGCCATGATTGAAACCTTTTTTTAAAAATGTTGATGATTAAAGCAATATATCTCTCTGTGTCAAGCAATGAACAGCCACATTACATTAAAAAGTCTTTAATGCAGATGAATAATAACTTTCCTAGTTAAGGTATAGGCAAAATTTCTTAATCCAAATACAGTACACTGAAATTTTAGTAAAATGGAATGCATATTTTATAATTTACATTTTTTTCTTTTTACTTCTCTTCTGCTCTTTGATCTTCTCAGACACCTGTCTTTCACTTTGAAAACTACTCTGTTTGAATTTTTAAAGATTTTTCTTTTAGTTAATATTCTGCATTCTCACTTCAGGAAAGGAGTTCCAAGATTAATGCCGGCTAATACATGATGACATAGTTCTAGATTTAAAGTTCTGTTTATGAAGCAATGAACAGCCACAAGGCAAAATAATTCTTGGTTGTCACATGGAAACAAAGAATGTCACAGTTTCATAAAAGCAAATAGTCTTGCTGCTGCCCAAAGCCAAGTTACTAACCTTTTGAAAAACAGATAAAAATCCCAAGATACCTAGCAGGTGTTTAAGAACATTATTAACCACTCCTTTTTTATTCAATAGGTGATTAATGCAGGCAAATGTGACCTTTCTACTCTCAGTTTCTTACTCTTCCATGACGTCAGTGCAAAATTATGTATCAGTGTAGTGCTCTGCAAGTTAGAATGAATCTGACTTTTCCCGATTTGGACTAAAAGTAAGTAGAATATGGAAACAAAACAAAAAAATGCAACCAAACCAACAAAAAACAAACCCAGAAATAGGTCACAGACATTGCTGTCTACAATTTTAGCGTGATGGGGAGGGTAAAGGTTGGTGCAAATTTCTTTCTGCTGTCTGGTGATAAGACACAAAGGAATGACATAAATATCCCAGAGAAAATTCTGACTGGATATTAGGAAAAAGTTCTTCACTGAGACAGTGGTCAAGCATTGGAACAGCTCCCCAGGGAAGTGGTCTTGGCACCAAGCCAGTGGTCAATAAGTGTTTGGACAATGCTTTTAGAGATCTGGTTTAACTTTATATGCAGCCTAGAGATGGACTCAGTGGTGTTCATGGGTTACTTCCAACTCAGGCTGTTTTATGATTCTATTCGGTATTTCAGATTTAGTCTTTAGCAGCCATTATTACACATGTTTTCAAGATTCCTATTACATTCAGTAAAATTTTTTAATTGAAGCCTCGTCATCTCTTGTTCATAAAATAGTTCACAAAATAATGAACACTTCATAAAAATGCATGCATAGGTAAAATAGAAAGGAATGTGGGAGGCTTATTCCCAGGTAGCAATGAAAATGTGAAGAGACCTTTTAACTCCTTCTACTTTAAATTTGCTGTGTCAAAGTTTGTCACATCATTATCTGAACATTTCTGTGATGTTCAGTCATCAAAGTGATCAAAACACATCTTAGAATCTTTCTTGTTCTCCCCAAGGAAGAAATCTGTACAGTAAAACATATATTGGGGGGGTGTGTGTGTTTTTGGGAGGTGAGTGTACTGATTTTTGGTTGGGTTTTTTTGGAGGGGAGGGCTGGATTTTTTTTTGGTTTTGTTAAATTTTTTTTCTCCCAACTTTCACAACAATTTTTATTAATAGTAAGGAGAAAAAAAATCAAAGAAACCTGCTTCTGGAGCAGCCAAAGTGAGCTTTCATAATATTTTTTATCTAGAGAGTATGTCTCATGGTACCAGATGACTCCTTTATATACCTGTATTTCTATGATATATATTTTATAACCTAACAAGCCACACAACCTTTAACCATGAGGTTATGTTAGGAAGAAAAGAGGGGAAAGGCAGTACACAGAGAGAACTGAGTGATGGGAGGAAGAGCAGTCCTGTTGGAGATGGGGAAAAAATGCTGCAATCATCAAGGTTTTAGAGAACAAGCAGACATAAGGTCAATGTATTTTCAGAATGAAAGGTTAGAAGAAGGGGAAATTCAATTTTCAAGTCCTCCTTATGTGGAAATTTAAAAAAAATCTTAAAAAACATTATGATATTATTAACATCATTAGTACCTTTCTGTAATGAGAAATATGCCCTCTCCCTCTTCTCTTTATCTAAGTCCAGACCTCAGGATCTTATTTATGAAAACACTTAGCAGAATGATATCTAGCTGAATGGAGAGGCAAAGGATTCAGTTCCCAATTGTATTTCTCCTGTGGCTGACTTTCAATAGAAAAGTTTTTCTCATTGTGTCAGAGAAAGTACTGACGCAAGAAGTATAAAAAACCAGACCTGCCTGTTATAAAAAGCTTTCAGAAAGTCGCTGGGTACGAGATAACACAGAGAACTTCAGTCCATATGCAGAAGTAAGTATCTGAAATGTTTAAACAACTTTCAGTTGTACATTCTCCTAGAGATATGTCCTTCATAGGAAAAAATTCATATAACAAATGTGGTTTATGATAAATACATATTTAAATGTTTGATAAGAAAACATGAATACAAACAAAAATTCTTTACTACTAGAGTAATATTGACATTGGTAATCTGGTTCTACTGCTTAAGATTTATTGCTATATTTCATCAGATTCCATAATCAGCTTAAAGATGGCTAGAGTTACACTGTTGAGTTCAGAGAATATTACAGTACATGCAGGTAGCTGTGATCAGATATTTTATTAACTGATCTATTCAGACTGTCTGGAAAAATATGTGAGCAAATTTGCTGGGTTGAACGTAGAAAACAGAAGTTCACGCATATTCTAGGTACACATTTTAAACTGATTTGCTTTAAAAATTTTTGTTATGCTTATTTTTCTGTTTCTTGGAAAATATATATAGGTCATACTCTTTTTTTTTCTGTGTTTTCATATATCTATTTTTTTAGGTTGTAAGTAACATATATAGCTAATATAAGGAAAACAGTTCAAAAAGAAAGACATATGTTTTGCAGGTGAAAAATCAATGTAACAAAATAGCAGTCTCTAACACTAATGTGAAGATGCTCTTCTAAAGGATATGTTTCCAAAGGATAGTGTTTGAGAGTATAAAAAAGACATGTTGTGTTTCTCATATGTATTACAGTATTTATTTTACAGAGTGGTCTTTTCCCACTGACTCAGCACCAATTCTTCAATAGCTATTTTTCTTTACAATAAAAATGTTACTACTTAGTAGTTCTCATATTTGGAGTGCCATGTAAGTCATCCTTTTTCTTAACTCTCTTTTAATCCCATGAGTTCCATATTACTCATCATTCTGATGCTTGTGCAAAAAG
Organism: Pachyramphus minor; assembly: GCA_013397135.1. Lineage (NCBI taxonomy): Eukaryota > Metazoa > Chordata > Aves > Passeriformes > Tyrannidae > Pachyramphus > Pachyramphus minor. The sequence goes on along the minus strand of VYXB01004105.1, from coordinate 331,906 downwards.
GATCAGAACCCCATGTACTTTCTGGGCATTTAAAATATCCATGAATTGACTTTAAGTGATACAAATTTCTATTAAAAATCTGTGAAACTGTATTTTAAAACTAGAAATTACATTTTTCCAATATACTTGCATTCAGTATTCATGGCTATTCCTGTAAGACAATGCTAAACAAATCTATTTTCAATTGAATCAGAATAGAATCTTTAATTTTGAAGGTGNTAAGACAATGCTAAACAAATCTATCTTTAATTTTGAAGGTGTATGTTTCTTTTTTTTAAAAAATAAATAGACAAAAATCTTTAATAATACAAAAATGAAAAATCTTTTTATTTGTATTCTTTCCCAAGCATAAATCTGTATTTGATCTGTGAAGATTTGTTAAAAATACACATTCATGGATGATAAAATGGAACATTAATTTCATTTGTCTGTATTATACAGCTTATAGGAGAATGCTGATTTATACAGATGGCGGTCAAGGAAAAAAAATGTTTTAAGGAGAATTTAAATTTTTCAGTGTTGGTAGTTTTAAAATTCTTAGTATGAGACTATTAATCTGTGATGATCTGTATCAGCAAACTATACCCACTTTTTTCTCCAAAAGTTCTGAAGCGAAAAAATGGGTTTTGATTAGAATTCCAGGGTGAAGAGGATCATTCCTCTTTATTGCATTTTGTTCCCTAATAGCAGATTAGGTGGAGCTGCAAGCACCTCTGGCATCTCTAGGGCTTTAACACACAAGATTTAAACCTGGTAAGACCTAAACAAACACTCAGTCGATGAGGCTCAAGCTGCTGAAGGGAAGTTCAGGAGGAGAGAGTACTGGTGATTTCATGAGTTCAGGAACCCGTGGAGCTCCCCCTGAGCCTTGGCATAACCCAGAAGCCTTCAGCAACCTACAACTGGATATTAGGAAAAGGTTCTTCACCCAGAGGGTGGTGGGGCACTGGAACAGGCTCCCCAGGGACGTGGTTACAGCACTAAACCTAAGAGAATTCAAGAAGTATTTGGACAATACTCTCAGTCACATGGTTCCATGCAGGGTTAAGGGTTGGACTCGATGAACCTTGTGGGTCCCTTCCAAGTCAGCATATTCTGTGATTCTGTGATATATTTTTTGTAAATTAACTTTTATAGCAAGTGTTTGGAAAATAGTGTCAATAAAAGTACTGGTATTAATAATGACCATATTTCATTAATTTGAATATAGAGTCACCTTGTTCTTATTTAGGACTTTGATGATGGCATCTTTGAATATAAGCAAACTTCTTTCATGAATAGGTTGTCTGAGGACTTGAATGGATCTGTTTACAGTAAACACAGAAGAAGATGATTGATTCCCTGTCTCTGAATCAAAGCTGAAGAAGTAAGTTGGCTGTCATTTCAGTTTTTTAGATGGAATATCTGACATGGTAAGTATGAATGAATCCACATAAGAGGGTTTCACTTTGCTTTAGGAAAGTCAATGTTTGAATTACCAGTTGCATTAATTAACATCTGTGTCACACAATAAAAGGCTTTTTCACGTAAAGATCAGTCAGGAATTCATCATAGTGGAGGTACAGCATATTTCAACTCAAGACAGCCATGGAAGGTAATTTAACAGTAATAGAATCAGTGATGCTCTCTCTTCTGATAGAAATTATAGCTCTGGAAGGTGATGATGAAACACACTATAGGCATGACTAGGAAATTACTTGAAACAACAGAAATATGGATACATCAGTTTAATTTTTTTACTGTTTTCATTGTCTTTGCAAGGTGATTGTTAGCTTAAAGCATGTTTATATTGTCTCAAATTTCTTGTAACCTCATTTTCTTAAGTATGTGTTTCTGGTTCACATTTGATCTCTAACAGTAAACAGATCAACTTTGGTACTGGTTTTTATTGAGTGAATTCTTCTCTCCATCAGTCCTTTCACACTGAGGTCTTTTGGAAGTCCTGTTGTCTCTCTTTAATCCTGCATTCTGAACTTTTAAAAATACAGTCACTGGATAAAGTATATTTTTCAACTGTGCTTGTCTTAAAGAAAATAGTTTTCGTCAGATGTTCCAAACTAGGTTCTTTAGACTTTTAATGATGCTAGTCACATATTTATTTCCTGCCAAAAATAAAAAAGAGGGAAAAGAGACTTGATAATCTGGGCACTGATGTTTTAATGAGACAGTGCTGTGTAATCATGCAAATCACTATTTGGCTGGCTTTTTTGGATGAAGTAGCTCGTTCTCCACCTGCTAAATGGTAAGCCAGCATGGCACAAAAAAAGAATTCTTCTTATTTTATATCATCACAGTTCAGCGGAAATATTGTGTCACTGGCATTTGCATTTTGCTGTACCGATACTCAGTGTTGGTTTTTTTTAAGTCAGGCTTCTGTTCTAACAGAAATGCCAGTCAGAACATTCATTTTTTTTAAAGATAATATAATACTAACATAAGAGTATAAAATTACTGACTCTCTCTGATGGATCTCAGAGTACAACTTATAATTGTTCTTGTTTAACAGTCCATTGATAGAGGAGACTGAATCTCTTAGGATTCTACAATCTTTTCACTTATTAGGAATATCCTAATCTCTGCTGTACATTGAATTTGCATTATAATCTACATCATACAGGTGAAATTTTCTGGACTCTATAGAGTAGCTTGCAAGGAATATTTGTAAGATTTTATTTTCGTCAACACATCCACAACAGGATATATATGTAATGTCATTCTGGTAATATGTTTAGCTTTTCTTATTTCAGAGAGGTTTTATTGTTATACCACTTATATTTGAAATGAATGAATATATATATATTCATATATATATTATATATATAATATATAATGAAATTAATGTTCCATTTTATCATCCATATATATATATATATTCAACTGTAGGGGAATGAATATATATATATATTCAACTTTTGCTAACACTATTTAGGTAGGATTTATGGCTTGATATTCACTCTTATGTTTTGCTTTCTTGATCAAGTCTTATTAGAAATCACTAACTTTGGAGAACTATTCTTATCTAATCCAAACCAACATTTACTTAAATGATATGACCTCATTAGCACCTCACTCACTATCCCAATTAAAGAATTGAAAATTCTTGAAAGCTATAAGCATACCAACCACATATTCACAATTACTGTAGCAAAATACAGCAAGATATCTTTCTTTTTGCATTCTGATAACCACCCAGCTGCTTTTGCTTTCACACTACAGCAGACCCTGATTAAAAACCTGAAGCTTATTTGTATTTCAAACAGTTTACTGAGCACTTCCACTGCAGTTCCGTATTTAGCAATGTGTTCCTGGCAGACCCTTGCCATTTTCCCTTGGGGGTAGCAGTGCCTGCTGGAGTGCTGCTATGCTCCCTTCTGTCTATCCTCTCTCTAGCTTGCTATGTAGACCAGAAATCTGTAGAGGAGGCAACAAGCTGAGATAGGCATTTACAGTCCTGGTGCTGCTTCAATTCTGTCTCATTATCGGAAATAATACTGTCTAAGAAAATAAAGGTTTTTACCCTATTCTTACTTCAGTGTGGTGAGTGTTAGCTTGGCCAGGCTGCTAGGAAGCAGCTTAGTGTGTACTACAGCTAAAAGAAGCGCTTGTTAGCTTAGTTCCACTTCTGTGCCATGACTTTTCTTTTGTTGGCACAAGCTTTTGTGCATGTGTGCTGAAATAAGTTAGGCCAAAAATCCTGGTTGAAGTTAACAAGGAAACAAACAGAAATGGTTATTTTAAAATCCAGCTGACAGATCAGGCCTGATAATACTTACAAACCCTGTGAACAGAGCCTTTCCAAAGAGGAATTATTCAGTACCATCCATCATATCTATCTTCAAGGTGAGACCTTGTTAGGATCTGATAAATTGTTTAGATCTTCAGTAGTGTTCCTGAAATGAATGAGTTGATATTAAACCTGATATTAAAGGTATATTCCACACCAGGTTTAAAGACCAGATTTCGGAGAACCATGAACACTGAACCACCTGTTCCTATGTTTAATCATGTCTATTGCACCTCTCTGAAATCACATTCACAAAGGAAAAAGAATCTTTTAGCACTTAAGGAGGAAAAGCATAAAAAGCCTTGAACCACTTCCCAGGTTAATTGTTTGGAGCATTTCACAGTGTAGTCCCACCTTTTTATTCCTTATTGTGATGGTTTGGTCCAGGTCCTCTTCCTGGTAACCAGCTTGTTACCAGGGAAGTGACCATGCTCCCAGTATTCCATACAATTTTTACGTAACTCGGGGTATAAATAAGATAGAGCGAGAAGCCTTCCCCCCTTTCTCGTCGCGGTGGATCCGAAGGAGCAGATTCTCTGCTGTCGGTTCTACT
>VYXB01004105.1:225866-320440 GCA_013397135.1 Pachyramphus minor | reverse complement strand
GAGTCTCTCTGCTGTGCCTTTTGCAACCGGACTTGTCTGTCACACATTGGCCTTTTCAGCCATCAGTGAGCCTGTAGCAAGTGTGGGTAGAGCCTTTCCCAAATCTTTGTTCGCCAAGCCAAGCTGTGATGTCTTAGTTAGAACACTATATTTCTTAACAATCAACACTTTATAGAGCACAGTAATATAACACAGAAACCCAAAACTCAGTGTGAGACTTGACAGTAGAGGTTTTGTCTCAAACAGCTGATGCTGGCTAAAGACAATGAAATCTAAAAAGTACACATCTGGGTTAGCACATCTCTGCCTGTTTGTTTGTTCGTTTGGGGTTTTTTTTGGTACCTTTAAGCTGTTCTTGTATTTGTCCTCCTGTTCTGAATAAATGTAGATGTATATCAGCTTTTCTTTCTCACAGTTTGGTGCTACAGACTCTCATTTTAATAGCAGGTTCATTTTTAGAGCCTAGTTATCAGCAGTATTTTTTCAGGTTTCTAAATCACTGTTTGAGACAGCTGCTTGCACTGTCAACCTGAGAGCTGTCTTTAAAATCATACATCCTTGACATACATAATTAAGTAACCTGGAGAAAGATAGTTGACTGAAAGCTGCACAGGGTCAGGAGAAAAGCCCATTACTTGTCACATACTCACATAACCTAATTGACCTAAACTGAGCAGGAGAAATTAATAATGCTTTCAGCCATTTCTCCTGACATCTGTGTCTCTCCTTTTATTTGGTTTAATGTTTTCATTTTTCCCACACAAGTGTCAGGTACCTGTCTGACAAAGATGACCACAGATTTGTCTGCTTTTTTTTTTTTTTTTTGACAGTATGTAATTGTCCACCAAGAATGAAGAATAAGAGAACCAGCTCTAAATAGTGGGAAAGTAGTTTGAAGAGTTTCAGAAATGGTGTTGACAACAGATCTGAAGAAGTGCAGGTAGTAACCACTGTGGATATGGCGAAAAAAACCCCTAAAATATTTAGAAGGACAAATATAACTTCAAGCTGTATTAGGCATCTGGATTGGGGCTTTATTGACTGCAAATAATTAATAATATGAATTGTAATATGAATTTTGATTCAAATATTAATATGTGTTTTGAAAAGCACAGATATTTAAAAAAATTGTATCCAATCCTTGGTTTAAGAATTTTTCTAAGTAAGACCTGTGTAACTCATACTGGATCAATTAATATTAGAAAGTGGTTGTTCGATTTACCTAAAAGCCTTTCCTGCCACTAAAGTAAACACATTTTTTTGACCATCAATGGAATACCATGCTTCCATATTTAAGCATGGGCTCCCCTTTCTTCAGCGAAAGGAATTGAGGTGTTAATAAAATTAATTATTCTAAATTGTAATTTCTGTAAATTTGAATTTCTTCTAATATATTTGAAAGAGACCTGCATAATATGAATTAAGCTAGACTCATGTTTCAAACAAATCTCGTGCCTTTTTCCTTTTGTGATTTAGATTTTGTATTACATTTGGTTCTGCTGGAAATTATTTTGTCCTCACACACTATAAACTTGAGTTTTGCATGTATGACTGCATATAGAACACTTAGGATTCTTAAAATGAATCAATATGTCAAATTTTGATTGCATGTTTTTCAAATGAGGCATACATTTTTTTCAGAAATATGACAGTAAGTATATATTTTGCCAGAAATATGCTTTCTCCTTTGCATAGATCGAGATGAGTCTGGGCAAGGGAGAACCACTGAGAGGGTTCCTATGAAATAAACAGCATCAAACTCAGGATACTCTAATGGGTATATTCTGATGCAAATCAGAACTTCAAATCTTCAAGCGTACACATAAATTACTCTTCTGAAATACTTCACTCACTCTGAGACCAGAGTGGTATTGCCCATACTTCTTATAAAGAAAGAATTATAGTAAAAGTTATGCTCATGTAATTCTTACAAACACAAACATTGTACAAAGAAAGCAAAGATCTAAATGTTACTTGGTGTGATTTTTTTCTGCAGAAAGGAGATTTTATAACAGATTTATTTAAAAGAGTAAAATATACTATCTTAAACTCCAAGATTAAGAGCACTATACAGAGGTGAAACTATTCCTACAGTTACATAATTGCTGATGTCCCTTGTTGGGACACAGAAACTCAGTCTTCATAGCAGATTCTGCCATGGACTTCTTGCACTGTCTGTGCTAGACCAGGCCTAGAACAAGAGATAACTCATGTGGAACTTTTGTGCAGATTATACACATGTAACAAATTTAAGAGGGCTGCTATATTTGATGTATTCTAATATCACACAAAGAGCACTGGCTATTCCTGTTTTCATAACCCATCTTCATGGGAGGAAATAAAGTATGATGAATCTGTTCTACAGTTTTCACATGTGCTCAAGTCTACCAACCTGGAGGGAGACTGGAAAAGTGGCTGGAGAAATAAATATTATAAGTGTTTAGTGCTCATTTCAGTTGAAGAAGTTCTCGTAAGTTACTGGACAAATCCTTTGAATCCCAGCATCTCATGGTAGCACTCGGAAAAAAAGTAACAGGATTCATTACTTCAATCTCCCAATTTAATTAGGTGAAAGAAAAGCTCATGGTTGTATTTTGTAATGTATTCTCTGCTTTTTACTTCAGGCCATATACAAAAATAGTAACTCCTTCTTGCAGAATCTGTTGCTGTACTTTGAAGCAATATATGTAATAATTTAATGGGAAAAAAATAGAAGTAACCCCCTTGTTTGTTTATCTTGTCTTGAGTGCGACACCTCAACTTCAGATGAATATACAGTTGCTGGGCTGCTTAAGACAGCTTTCTAGTAGTAGTTGCTGCATTAAAATATTTTTTAAATTTAGTTTTACATTAGCTTGTAAGTATGAACTATTCTCTAAAAAGAATTCCATGAAAATATAAAACATTGTCTTTAATTATTTAATTAAAAATAGTGTTCTCATTTAGAAGGAGTCAGTCTGATGTCTTGCATACCAAGAGAGTTTACAATGATACAAGAGTGTCATCTAGTGAATGATTTGGGTGTAGGACAAATGCCTCAATAGTATCCAGATTTTGAGTAATAGTAGAAATACAGCTGGTTAGACAGCAGGAATACTCAGAGCATTTTAAAACTTTCCTTCTGATCAACACTGCTCACTAAAAATGAATTATTTGAAAATTGTACTATTAAAAAGAAAAAGATAATTTGTCCTTTACTGCTTCAAGGCATGCTACATATCCTTCCTTAACACCTAAAACCACAGTGCAAACTTGTAAAATTCAGAGATTGAATGTGAATTAAATGAAATTAGAAAGTCAATCAGAAGCTTTCTTTTTCTAAAACAAATGTAGTATTTATCTGAGTTGTTGAAAACCTTAAACATCAGTTTGCTTTAGCTTAGAAAAAAATAAACAACTGATTTCTGGAGAAATGTCTGGAAATAGTAATATGACATTTATGTTAAAGGATCTTGCATGTCTTTAAAACAGTTAGTTAAATTCTACTGTAGTCTATTTTATTAACTATACCAATATGTTATACGTCAGTGGAATAAAAAACTCAAGGTTAATGTGAATTATATGGCTTCTTGTTCTTTGGTGTTCAGTATATCAGTGATTGATCAGGAAAGACAATAAGGAAACAATTACAGAGTTGTACCTAAAAATTGCTATTTTCACTAAGCAGACAATTTCAGAGATTTCAGTAAAGAGAAATGGGAGAATGAGGAATTAAACAGCATGTGAGGGAAAAAAAACCCTAGTAGGCAGTGATTGTTGATAATTTTTATCCTACAGATAACTAAAGACTGAGGAGTGGGGGGAAAGACTGATATTTTGAGTATCATGCCTTTATTTTTAATTATACCAAAAGAATTAATTTTTAATATTACATGTGCATATAAAAAGTACTATCAACAAAGCACTAATTGAAGTTTATTAGACTTCTAATGTGAAAAATTGAACAAAAATGCATTATAATGAAATTAAATTTTCAGTGAGACACCTAAAGTGATAGCATATCCTACTATTATCTAGTCCAGGGGAATGGTTCATCTGAATAATTTTAGCTGTTCCTTTATGATACTCTTATTTGTAATAATTTCCTGGTCCTTTTTCTAGATTCCTTTCAGTTATAGATTCCTCTTTTAAACTCAGTCATTTTTTTTCTCCAATACTCCTTGTGTTGTGTAATTTTTATAATTACCTTTCATTTATAATTACCTTTCATTTCATAATACCTTTTCATTTTCAAATGCATCTGCTTTTCTTCTTTTTCCTTTCAGTCCCTAGATATCATTTTTTAAAATCAGTGTTTTAGGGAGAAACAGCAACAAAATTCAATAGCAGTTGTGGAAATAAAAGCTGTTAAATAAGAGAAGTAGGTCCCAGCAAATGATTCAGTCATGGCTGACTTTTCAGTGTGGGTTTATTGATAACAGTTTCAGGTTCAATACTGTTCTGACCGTCTGAAGCATCGAAATGTTATGCCTTGAAAGTCTGTAGGCTTGAGAACATGGTCAGCAGAAAGCTACCCTTTTCTGATAATCAGTATAAAACAGAATTAGTCATTCAGTATAATACAACTACAGATTTGTACTTTGTACTTCACAGGTTTGTGAAAACTGCTTTAAGAAGTTTCAGGATTATGTTTTCGTTATATAACTAAACGCTGTTTTGTTGGCTGAATGTTCTTTTCCTCAGCTATGGATTCATTGTGAACCTAGAATAATGATAATATTTTTAAAAATCTTTCAGCTTGTCTTTAGTTTGTGTATGCAGATTCTTTCCTTCCAGAGTGCTCTCAGATTGCTTTGGTTATTATCCAAGATCTGGACAGCATTTTGTTGTCATATCAAAAAATCATATTCTATTCACTGTATAATATATGGCTCTAAACCTCCTAATATGTTGAAGTTGGAAATACCCTTTAATAATTTAAGAATTAGAATTCTTTTATTCTTTCATGCTTTATTCATGAAGGAACATTTTTTCAAATTATAATCATTAAGGATCTTCCCTCCAGAGAGAGGGTCACTCTTGGACAGTGCTGACAACAGCTTGTCTTCTGTTATTTTTCAGACTATTTTCCACCCCTGATTCTTATTGTAATAGCTTATGTATGTAATCATCTTCTCCTTCAGGGAATGTATCTTTTCCAATGTAGGAGACAAACACTGTGCAGCCATAAAATCAAGTTTGCCTAGAATTAAAGGGAAAGATTTTAAATTGTACTATTAAACTCATGCATAAAACACTGCAATGTAGCTCTAAACCAAAATACTCTCTGACTGCATTGTAGCAATTGTAGCAAGATCTATCATGCTGCACTGACAACATGACAGATTTCACTGGTCTTCCCAAACAAAAGCCCATATAATTTCTCTGAGTTCTGGATGTGAAATTTCCTCCCTTAGTGAGCCGTAAATAAACTTGTAATATTTTATGTATATCACTCTAAAAATTACATCTGCTTACACCAACTTTTCTTGCCATCTGCTGTATATATTGCCATCTCTCTTAGAACAATAAGTCTATTTAGTAGTTTCTTTCTCATGGTGCTAAATTCCCAACTATATTTTCTATTATATGCTGGCAGCATGCTCAGAGCTGCATTTCCTGCCTGTTAAAAATCTGTAGAAGATGAAGTGTTCTCTGGCACTACACTGAGATGGTCCTAGTTCAGACACCCATGGGAAAAATTCAGCAAGGCTGTACTGCTCCAGATGCAGTGTGATCCTCAAGGTCCTGCGGCATTAGGGACCACAAGGTAGCAGCAGTTGGCTCTCAGCAAGCGGCAAGTGACAAGGAGAAACACCTATGTAACTGTGACCTGAGCACCTTATCAAAACAATGAGAATAGCACCCAAAAAAAAACATTTGGAACCACTGTGATGGGCTTACAGGTATTAGTATCATTAGCTGTCTGGATCAGTTTGCTGGATTCTATCCTGGCTTTTTCCACTTGGCCATCAACTGGCCTGTTAGACCTATCTTGGGTCAAATAGATGCCAGGATTTTACACCTGGTAGCCAGGTTCTCTTTCAAGAGCCCTGCAGAACTCTCCTACTTACACAGCTGACAGTATTTATGGCAACCTATTCCCAGGTGCTTGTGGCGGTAGTTACATATAATGGAGATTTCCTTTGATCATTTTGGGTAGGGCTGCAGTGCACTAGGGATTTAGGTTCTACACCCTTTAATTCTCATAGAGAGGAGAGTAGCTAAGGCTTTTCTGGAAAGATTTGAAAAGGAGGTTGAAAACAACAGCTTGAAGCTACTTAAAGACTAATGAGGGAGAAGTAAGGTAATTTTTGTGAAGAGGCCAGTAGCTGTTCTCCCTCAACTGTACCCAACAGAAAGGTCATGCTTGTGTGGTCGGGTCACAATTAATAGCAACTTTCCTCTGGCTAAGTTCCATCCTTATGAGATGGGATATGTTTGCTCATGGGGTTTTGTTGTTTTTCCCAGAGAATGAACTGATGCTTGGTTCTTGACATGGTCATGGTTTGTAGCAGTGTATGTCAATAATCCTCACTGATTCATAAATATAAGAAAAATACTCCAGTAAATTTCACTTCTTTTCAATTCTCTTTAGTCAATCACTTCTAAAAATGACTCCAGGTGAGGTAGTTCCTCATCTTAATCTTACCTCCTCATTTATATCTGTCTCCAGGAAACTGAGATGATAGAAATATTGAAGCAGATGGGACTCTGAACAAAATAAAAATGATCTCTTAGAGCAGATGATATTTCTGGAAAAGAGTGTCATTCCGTTGCCGGTTTCTCTCTACACTAAAATGGACTGAAAACACTCACCTTTTATGTGTATAATGCAAAACTGCAACACAGGAAAACAGGAAGAAAAAGTAAAAACATAAAGGGCTTTTTAATGAGAAAATTTAATTAAAGGCTTCTGTGTAGACTACTTAAATTCTGTGGTGATAACAAACATCTCAAAAAATTTGAGAAAAATATTAATTTCCTGGAAATAAGTTAATTGGAATTCTTTGAACTGTACTTCTATTTGAAGGGTATTTTGTTCTATTGTTTCTTAAGCACTGGAAAAGGGAACTGTAAATCAATTTTACATTTTTTGGACTAGGTGTTTGTAATGCTGGTGCTTTTATGTCTTTACTCTTTCTTCTGATGACCAGTTTCCTTAAAAAAAACCCTGGGCCCAAATAATTACTCTACTTGAGAGGAGTGTGCTGTATAAGCACAGTGGGAAATCCTGTACAAAGAGAAGTGTCTGACTTTAAAAAACTTACCATTTGAAATATCTCATTTTCTCCTGTGAGATGCACACAACTTTTCAAAATGAAAAATTAAAATATCTATATTTACATAATGTACTGTGAAGATTTTCTTTGTGGAAGAGAAAATTAAACTAAATAATACCCCAGAATTTCAGATTAGCAAATGAAATGAAGTTCAGTTGAACCGCAGCAACACTGTGAGAATTAAGCTTCATATGGGGGACTATAAAAGATACTTTCAAGTCTGAGGTATTTTAAGATTCATGTCTTTCTCTTATATGAATCTGAGTCATGTATGTTACAAATATGTACTCTTTTCAGGTTTAGCTGGACTGACTTTCTTTCGTTTGAAACTTTAGTGACAGATGCAGAGAGTTGTATTTTAAAAGTGTCCAGGGCTCCTATTTTTTTTCTCCCCTGCCCTTTTTCTAGAGTGACTTCCCAACTTGATTATTACGAGTGTGTTAATGAAGCTACTGCTGTTCTTGGTGTAGATCTGCAGCTGCACACCCAGCTTTAAGCTGTAGAACCATTCATCTCAGTACATATGAATTTTGAATACCATCAGTATCCTTACATAAAGATACACTGTAATGTGCTACTTTAAACATTTTTAAGCATGTTTTGAGCATAGGGTTAGAGTAGAGATCTCCTGAGGTCTTCAGCCTCCATTATCCTGTGATCATATGGGTGTTGCCTCTGAGGAAAAATTTTTCACACTTGGTGAAATATGCTTTCCATTTTTCATAAAATCTTGGAAACCTTTGACACTCTTTAATTTCTTTTTGTAATAAATAAAACTGCATTTAATAAAACACTCCACACATTTCAGTTTATCTAATCAGAGAAACTGTTTTTCAAGATCTGTTTTGATTTTTTGTTTGTTTGTTTGTATTGTGATTTTTTGCCTTTTTTTGTTTGTTTGTTTGTTTTGTTTGTTTTTAACCAAATTGCATAAAAGCATGTACATTTTGGCTGGTTTTATTTTTAATCCATAAAGGAGGCTAGCTTTGATTGCAAATTCAGTATTATTTTTGCTGTGAGAAATAACTACATTCAATTTAGCTTCAGCCTAGAGTTTTTAAGCTTTGTATTTAGACATGTTACTATAGGAGGCTCTACACTCAGAGTAGTTATTTATCTGTTCATGTCCATTAAAATGATTCATATAGATGTTAGAAGGAAAGCATGCTTGCTGTATTTCTCCAAGCATCTAGAAGTCTCTGAGGATTTTATGTAATTCATATCACTCTGAACTATTTTTCCTTGTTTTATTTTGTATTGTCTAAGTGCTAAACAGAAGTATTACATAGTTTATCATGCCGGTTTAAAACCTTATGGTTATTTTTTAGCTAATGGTCTGAAATACGTAACATTATGTCTGACAAAAAATAAAAGGCCTTGGAGTTTGTCTTGTTTTTCAACATGTAACATTTCAAATAGATAACAGTACTGAATCAAAACTGTTCTTGTAAGATATCCTTCAGTGCATTATCCTCAAGCTGACTTAAACAAGAAATACAAAGAACATCACTTAAAAAATCATAGAATAATTTCAGTTGGATCAAGTTTCCAGAGGTCTGTCAGTCCAAAGCCAAATTTAAATTCAATTTTTGGTAAAGCAAATTCAACCTGACATGTATTATTCAATCTAAGCAGCAGACTATTCCATCAGTTCAAAATAATCTTTCTAAAATGTAAGATAAATGCCTACTTTTCAAGTATCTATTGATTTATACATGCTGGGAATGATAACTTGTATACTTTTTTTTGAACTGCAGTCAGGCTTTAACTCACAATTGTGCAAGCAAATTACTTTTTACAGGTTGTGGTAAAGATAGACTGACAGCTAATATGGAAAAACAGTGGGGTCATGCCCAGCTTATATGCTTTAAGTACTGCTCTTTAGCAGTTCCAAGCACCTGTAGATGCTGGTTTTTTTGAGTTTGTTGCTAACTTTAGAAGTTTTACATTTTAATATATTCAATTTCTGCAAATAGTCATTTTCCTTCAACTGGGGGGGAGGGGGGGGAAGAAAAAAGCGTGAATCTGAACTATATAATCTTTCTACTAGAAGATGACAGTTTTGATCAAGATTTTTTTATTTATTTTTTTATTTTCATAAACACCTGGAAAAAAACAAGTAAGATTTTTATAATCATGTTAAAAAGTCACTTTTTTTTTTTCAGTGTTATATTGGCCATATAAATAATTGATATAACCCAGATAAAAAAATAAGTCACAACAAAGGCACCCAAACAATGTAAATTCTCTTTTGTAAAAGAATAAAATTAGACCCTAAGAATAACTATTTTCTTTTTCTGATCTGGGAGGGTAAAGAAAGATTGTTCTGGTAGAGTGCCATTGTTATTGTGATAAACCTAAGGAACAAATCCACTGGGATTTGTTTCATTGGGAGATATCTTTCCCTTTGATGAAAAACCTAAAGCCTGAGCACCTTGTCTTATTATTTAACTCTTTCACTAAATGCTGAATTTCCTAAGGTATGAGTGTAGTAGGTGTAGGTCATTGAAACTGACTGTGACATACAGGAAATTGTAGAGATGGGGAATAGGTGTCTCAAAGAAAAAAGGAAGGAAATGGGAGAAATGTGATTTGAAGGAAAAAGGTGTACACCAGCCAAGCATGGCCAGAGACTTTAGGTTTTAATCAATGATGGTCTGTTTTTAGATTGCAAAACAGAAGTCGACTTTCAACTATAGCAGTAGTCTTAATTTTGGTATTTTTGACATGTTGATTGCAACTTTAATGCATTTCATGAGAAACTGTTTGGTTTAGTTCTGTTTTCAGGTGCATAAAAATAAATTTGTTGTATATTTGAGAGCATTTTATAATTAGAAGAGGAATACTATCCCTGAAAATCAAAATACTGATGACATTATATTTGCTAAGCTAAGCTGATATCATAATGTACCTTTGAGATAGGATGCTGCAGCTTTGAAAAAAATTAACAGATTGAAAGGAAGAAACCCAGTTACAGGGACAGATTTCAAGAATTAATAGTCATTATCTCTTTCTTCTCCAAAAAATGAAAGCAAAAAAACCCAGAAAGTTTTCATAACTAAGAAAACCAATCTTTCAAAAGGTTTACTGCAAATTGAGTGTTCTCATCTCACAGTGAGAGCCTGCCTACATCTGGATTGTAGCTCAGAGATTTCAGTAATTCACATTGCCTCTGTATACTGTTGAATGAAGACCTTAAGTTATACTAGGAGTCTTATTTGCATAAGTGCACTTATATATGGTTTAGAAAATGGTAATTAAATATAGAAATATCCTGTGGATTTTACATTAAGTAGTGCTGCTTTCTGTAACATGTGATATACTAAATTAAACACCTCTGAGAAACAGCTCTTTAGTTTTTCACAATGTATTTAAAGCTTATGAGAGTCAGTAAAGACTATCAAGACATCAATCTGTGGCATCACATCTCTTGATGTGATTTGGTAAATATTAGTTTTCTGTGAATAAGAGTCACAGCAGGCGCAGAGGTTACAGAAAAACCATTTTCCTAGAGGCCTAGAGAATATGGTGCTGAACTTCTTTTGAACTAAAAAATACAATAAAAGTGGCTGCACAGATGGCCAAACACGGGAAAGGACCACATTCTGGAAGAATATGGTGATTCAAAGGGAACTGTGTACAAAGCATTTTATATTATACTTGTTCTGAGTCTGCTTTACAGTTTTTTGTCGGAGCTGTGTGTGCTATTTAACCCCACTTTAGCCATAATTTTTCTGTGGTAATGATATGCTGTCTTTATCAAAAGGTGTCTGCTCCTCTTGTCACTTGTTAGTTGCTCCATTTTTGCTGCTTCTTCCTGCTGACTTAACCCCCATTCCTACTTCCGAGGAAGTACCCAGTCTTGTACCAGATTTGTCATCTCCTTACCTAGAATCTGCCTTCCTTTTGCCTAAACATAGCCCCTGTGGTGTAATGTAGTTCCTGGCTTCTCAAGTTTCTTGGATAGCTGGCTTGGCTCCTGCGTTGCTTTCTTGCTTAAAGTTCTTGGTGACACCTGTATCCTGAAAGAGCACACAGGCAGCCCATACTAGGTCTGACAAAGGTCCATCAGGTCTGCTTTGCATGGGCAGCTGGACCAAAGAAGTGATCTGGTGTGTAATTGATATCCTCAGCATAAAAGGAAAAAAAATAGGTTTATGTTCAGATGAAAATGGAGTCTAATGTGCAGTGTGTGTTGTACTGTACTTCAGATGATGATTCTTAAGGTAATGTAGCTGTTGTCAAGGGCCTGACACACTGAGAAGCAGAAATGATCAACACCAGCTTTTACAGGTTCTCAGCCTCTGTACAAGGTAAGGGAAGAACAGAGACTCTTCACCATTAGTTGTTTCCACCTCTACTTTTCTTAGTGTTTCAATTTCTATTTTCTTTTTTTTTAAAAAAGCAACTAGTAGTTACGTGTTGTAATAAGTTTAACTGGGGTTGGTAGAGTTCTGTTTAAGTTGTGAAAGTACCAGAGTTTTCTTCTGCAATAAAGTAAGAAACTATTATAATATATTCTGGACTTAGAATGCAGTAGTTGAATTGTACTGCTAAAGAGGCTTTTCATTTAAAAAGAATCCCGTTGTGAAACAAATATTAATGTTATTACTCTGCAGTAACTCTACTAGTATGTTTCCAGAGTCAGTAACGTATGAAGTTTTGTTTTTATTAGGATGAATATGTGAAGATCTGTGTGTCTGTCAGTAGAACTAAAATGTTATGACTTTTGACCTTTCCAGTTCTTGCTTCTTTAACAGTTACTTCCTAAACTTATAGTAGGTTATATTGGAATTTTGTCCATTGTTTAGGTAAATTTATAGATATGATTCATTGCATAGGAACGGGAAAACTGTGAACTTGAACTTGGAAGAGCTCCACTGATTTCATTTTTCTCAGAGGGATTTGCAGAAACTGAAACAAATTTAAATTTGAATTTTGTGAGTTCAAATAAATTCAGGATTTCCAAGCTCTAAATTATTTTGAGTTTACCAAACCCTGTTTTCATTATAACAGTTCACAAAATCTTTTGTTAGCAACTTATTGCTCTAGATCTTAAAAAGTGTTACGATCTATATACAAACATTTACCTATATATACTACAAATATTTACCTGCATATGCTCATTATTCTGATGCATAAATGCATATCTCATATGGGCAAACATCAGGAATACATTAGTAGTTTTGTATTGCAAAGTAACCCCGGTTTTGTTCTTTGTTTACTGTAAATTTCTGAAAGGTTTTGCAGAAAAAAGAAATTAAAAACACACATGCTTCTGAAAATGGTAAACCCTTTAGTTAAACACTTTCCAGCAGGACAGCCCTTTGCTTTTGGTGGCTGGGTAGAACAGGGGCAGGAAGGAGACCCGCAGGGAAAGAGAGAGCAAGCTCTGCTTGATCCTAGATTTTTTTTTTAAACAGTAGTTGGCTTAATTGTGTTTTACTTGGGAAAGCACTCTGTGAAAAAGAAATACTTAAGAAACATGGAAATATATTAAATGATAGGTTTTCCTGATTTTAACGGGGAGAGTGGGGTGGGGAGTGGGGAGAAGGTTGCCGGGGGGAGGAAGAAGCCGCAAACCAAAAAACCCAGGGGTTGCATCTTGCTCTGGAATGAAACATATTTAAAAGGGTGTGTTTACAGGATATTTTACCTTCCTTTTTATGGGAATTGAGATACAGGAAGAGGGACTGTAATAGCTAGTGTTAAAATTCTTTTCATGCTTGAACTTTATATTGTTATTTATATAATCTTTATATAATGCTCTTCATATAATTTATAAATTAATTTAATAATATGAATATAGTAGTCAAACAGTAGGTAACTATTCATGGAAAATGCCTTTATTCATTCATTATGTCCAAGTTCAAGCAAAACAGGTGGACAAAGAATGATTTCCTGCTTTTCCTGAATAAGAAGCTCTCTTTTGAATGCAAATCTGTCATAGAAAAAGGCATAAGAATAGCTCATTTTAGCAGACAATTTAGGGAGTTCTAAAAAAAGATTAAGTGTTTTACTAGGTCATTTCTGTGAGATAGTCAGAAAAAAAATCATTAAAAAGAAGTGATTTTTTTTTTTAATGGCATATGAACTGCTTAAAACATCTTGTCTTTGACCTGCAGCAAGTAAAATTCTTATAGCAGTGGAATCTCTATGCAGAGATGGAGGAGAGCACAGGACTTGCATCAAGTCAGATAAGTTAAAGCTGTGAAGTCATAAATTGTTTTCTTTTCAACCTGTGTTGAGATAAGAAAGGAGAGATCAGATTATCGTTGAATCTACTGCTAATCATATTATTTTATTGAAGATATTTTATTACAATTATTATTGTTATTATAGAATATTATTACCGTATTTATTAGTATTTTCTAACAATACTAATCAAATATTAATTGAATTTCCTTTTATTATAAGATTTCAAATTTGCAAATTTAGGAACTTCAGGTTGGGAAGTACTTGCATTTAATTTTTCCCCCTGCTTCCACTCCTACTATGTATTTTCTACTCCTCACTTTTGGGTTTTGTTTTTTTTATGCTCTGATACTCCTCAGACTTTTGATCGGTTTGCTCCTCTTTTCAAACATTGTTCAGAGATAAACTTCTTATGAAGATTTTGCATTGAGAATACTGGTATCTGTAAGCTTTGCTTCCCTGATAAATGGGATATATGCTTCAATATGAAAAAGACCCACTGTTTGAGCCCCAGAGATAAAAGAATCTGGTTCATGAAAAGCCCACAAGCTTGACGTTTCTACTCTACTCAGTCTTTGAATTTCTGTTACTTTTGGGTGGCTGATACAGTTGAGCAATTAACCTACTATATTTCAGAGAGGAGTGAGGGATTGGTTAAATCTTCCTGGACAAAAATGAAAAAAAGCTTTCTGCTTTTCATAAGTCTTTTACGCCTGTGATACTTTCTATAAATATAGTAGTTTCCTGTGTACAGGAAACAATGGTGGCTATTGTTTCAGAATTAAAACAATATCTTGAGTTCATTCAGAAAAGAATAATTTTCTTAGAAAGACACTCCTGCTAGCCTGTGGTATCTAGCTATCAGTGTATGTAAGCTTTTGTAGGCTATTTGTAGCACTTCCTTTTCCTCTCTAGACTTCAGGTGTAAACACTGACAGCAAAGCAAATTATCTACTGAGTACACTTTTGAGAATTCCACTATTTTCAAATTCCTTGGAGGGGGTATGGCACCACTTCACACTCAATCAAGTCATATTTATGTTCTCTCCCTTTTTAAATTCAACCTGAAGATGTAGGAATTACTAATGGGTTAATGCTTCTGAAAAACCCCAGGCTAAAATAATAACAATTGGGAATAAATTTCAGTTGGTAAAGTAAAAAACATCATGCAATATTGTTCGCTATTAAAATCAATGTATAATTCAGCCTTGTTCTTTTTATGAAAAGAAGAAAAAATCTTTTAGGCCTAATTTGTTTCCAGGATCCACATCTGTGCACTTGGAGTACATTCTTTCTCATAATAGCAGCTGATGAGACAACTTATGTTTACTCGAAACAAGGCTGAAAATATAAAAAAAATTTAGATGGTTTTTTTTTCCCCTTACCCTAAATTTCATACACTCAAGAATGCTGTTAAGTACTAGTTTGCCTAAAGCAATAGCTACTCGACATTAAGAAAATCTGAAAGTTGTATTTATAATCAAGAGCTAAGAGTGTGGGAACATGAAGCTTCAAGATGTGTGAAGAATGGCCCAAGCACTTGAAATTTAATGAAGGGGTTGCTACAGATTGCAAAGCATTCTTTCCTCACATCTTCAATCTTTCAGGTACATCTTTGCTTTCCAACCTCTCTTGTGCATCCATTCTAGTGCAATTTTTCAGGAATATCTACTTTTCAAACATACTTTGCTGACCTTTAAGGAAAGTGCTGTCTCTTTTGTGCACTAAGCACCCAGGGACCACCTTACCCAAAAGTTCCGATCTGTAGGTTTTCCCCTCTTCTGTCTTTAGTAGAATACATCTGGGGCCAAAATTCTGGAAAAGACAGTTCTTGGTACATCATGGGTGGATGGCAGTGTATGTATGCAGAAAGCACAGCATCAATTCACTAAAATTTTTGAGTATTTTTGGCAGGACATTCTCAAATATTCACTGGCTAGCCACAACTCTACTACTATCCTGCCTATTTTGGTAATCCTCTTTGAAACGTGTATCCATTTTGGTTGTACTGTAAATATAGAGGACTGAGGATTTTTTTTTTTTTTTCCTTGAATTGTCATAGTTATGGAAGTGGGCATTTTATCTTCCTGAGAAGTCAGAAAATAAACAATACAGTAATTTGCAGTTCTTCCTAGTAAGAGGTGAGAACTGAATCTCTGCCTCTTTGAATCTATCCATAATTTAATCAGTTTATACTAAATGAGAGAAGGATTCCAAACATTGATGGTGAAGGTGGAAGAAGGAACACCTGCACCACATCTCCCCCCCAGCTGATGACAGTGTAAGATAGGGTAGGAGCTACAACTTTGTCACATCACACTGCCATGATAATTTTCATTAATAAAACCAGGAACAGCTGGAATTGTCTAGTGACGTGACAAGTAGCCAGGGAATCCGAAGGAAAGGAAGACTATTGAGAGCAGCAGTCACCTGAGGAGGGAAAATGGGCATTAAAAGTTAGCACAGCGCTAGTGAAAGGGACTCTGCCTAGGGAGAATCACCTCACATGTATGAACTGAATGTGGGAAATCATGTGCTGTTCACTGACTGTACGCTGGAGACTCTCAAACACTCAAGGGCTTTTGGGCTCTGAAACTGAGTGTAATGAGAAAAGTCAAAGAAATTCCAGTTAAGCAGGTATACTTTCCATTCTCCAGATCAGTTTGCTGGGGGACTGACCTTTTGCTTAATCTTCTGTAGTTTGCTTTTTACTGCGTAGGCACATTCTTGCACCTGCTAAGCCTTTGTTGCCACTGTCCTTTCATGTAGTCCTGATGCGAATCTTAAAGTTATGATGGCTTTGGGACAGAGCTGAATGCTGTTCCTGAACATGCTCATTCCACTGAGGATCATATTCTATTTGGACTAAAGATATTTTTTTTCCCTCCCCTTAAACATTGTAATTCTTAATCTGTACAATGGGAAGTGAGTAGGAGCTGGTGATTACTACTACTACCATTTGAATTTTTTTTAAATACAGATATAAAATAATTTTTAATAAGTTATCAAAACAGAGCTTCACAGAACACACGACATCTATTTGTATGTAAATTAATTTCTAATAGTACTTATCTTATCCTGGAAAAAATGCTTGACTAAATATTGGAACGAAATGTAGCCGTTGCTACAAACATATATTTCCCTCCGCCCCCCGCTCACTCCTCAGTATTGAGGTTAGAATTTGATTATTTAGTCATCTGGGGAGAAACTGAATAGAAACATAGTGACAGTTTAATTTTTAAAAGCTTCCATACCTTTCCAGATAGCACAATTGGATAATATTTTAGCTAGGGAGCTTTAGGAAGCTTAAACCTGACAGATATGTAAATGCAGTAACCAACAAAAAGCTTTTTCCTGTCAAATCTCACAACTAGATGGGTTGCCTTCAGCTTATTTGAAAAAAATACTGGATTTTTCCTTTGTTTTTATCCCCTTTCTTTTCTATATTATTTAATCTGACATTGCAGCCTCTATAACATACTACCTTCAGTAAAATGAGAGTAAGACGGATTTTGTTTTCAATGATTTTTCAGTTGTCATTTTCCTCTAGTGTAACTTACCAGGAGGTTCACGTTTCTTTCACAAAATCGAATGAAGGAGTTAGACAATTCAGCATTGAAATAGCGATTTTTTTAAACACCAAACATTTCAAATTCTTGTCTTAACAAAATAAAGAAGCAGATTGTATGAAAAATCCCAAAGTTAATTATCAATAGAATAGAACAATATTCAAGAGTCAGTAGTGTAAAGAAATTCTATATTTTTTTACATTTTTACATATTTTCTTTTTTGTTTTTTGGTTTTTTTTTTCTCCCTAGTACTTGCAGGCAACTTCTTTGTGAAATACTTTTAACTTTGCTTAAAGAGGCCAGAAAGATGTTGGTAAAAACTGGGCAAAGACTACTGAAAGAACAGAAAGACAAATAAAATTTTAATTGTTGAAGTGTTACGTAACTAGAAATAAATGACATTTCCACAGCATCCATGTGGAAGTACAGCTCTCAACTTTTGAGAAGGAACAAACTAACTAAATAACACACAGTAACATGATGTTCACATGATGTATTATTTTGGATACATACTGACTGATCTAATTGAAAAAACAGTAAGAATATTGTTAATAGTTTACAAACCTGAAAAAGGATACGATTATATCCTCTGTTCTAACATTTTGTTTGTTAGTTATGCTAGTTGAAGAAGAGCACCTATTTTCTGTTGTTTGTATGCCCAACAGAAAAGAAAATTCATACATTTGGATGTTATGCCTTCATTTAATGATGGAAAAATTAATGGAGACATGAATGCTACCAGACCTTCTGACCTATTTTTTGATCTTGCTTCCTAATCTTTCCTTTACTTCTTCTGCTTCCCATTAGTTTTTGTGACAAAATCAGCTTCAGCCACAGAAGAGAAATACCCACAGTTGTAACACTGTTTATCCACACTGTTTCACATAACAGCTTTGCCATGACCCTTGCTTTGCAAATGCAGTTATGTGAATCCTTGCAGTTTCTACAAAGGAATGGGTAAAGTGCCATTCCTTCTGCCTGCCCAGGGATATCTATGTGATTATTTGATTATAAAATATATTCTTTGCATCCTAGAAGAAAAAACCATGTCAAAGCTGTTTGTGCAAACTTATTTGTGATTCCTGCATTAGAAGTACTTGTTCAATAACAGGCTGACAAACACTCCCAAGCAGTTGCATTTGGTGAAAAAGAGATAATGTTGTGCTAAGAAAGAGGACATAATTATTCTACCCTCCATCTTGACGGGGACTATGAATGCAACATTCTCTGAAGAGTCTCAGGTCTGAGTGACTTTCAATGTATAGCACAAAATCAGTATTTGTTCAAGCAGAAATGATCAGGATGTACATGTATACACCCCCCACCCCCCTACCCCAGAGCTAGAACCAGAGGAGAGATCAGCTTTATTTGGATGATACAGGACAACCGTTTTCTGAATGGAGGCTTCCTGTTTCTGTTACAGACTAATTAAAGCACTCCATCCTTTATGGACTTTGCCTCCAAATAATTAAGATATTAATCATTATCTTGACTGTCCTGATTTCTCTTCCACTGATGCCTCATCTTGCTAGTAAGTATTAGGCTATATATCCTTTAAGACTTGATGTTTAGCAATTACTGGTTTACAGCATAGTGTGCAGCTTTTGTAATTGCCTAAGAGTAAGAGAAAAAAGTATTTTGATTTCAGCTATTATCAACTATCAGTGAAAGATGGTTTGCCATATTTTTCCCTACAGGGAGAATATAAATACGGAATGTTGGCCTTCTTAGGCTCACAGATATGTGCCTTTTCTACTGGCTTTCGATTAACACATGAGCCATTTCCCATCTGGAAGGCATTAATATGGCACTGTGCTGGTGTAATAGAGGTCTAGCACAAAACCAGGCTTTAACATGGTTAACACTACTGTCTGCCAAAGCGGCTAAATGGCTTCTTGGCTCAAATATCTCTGCAACTGCATATCTGCAGTAACCATAAAGGAATGCTCACCAACAATCTCACCTCTATGACAAGTGCAGTAGAGCATGAGAGAGCCCTGCTATATTTTCATATTTTATCCTATATTTTCTTTTCCTTTTTTTTTTTTTTTTATTTGAGAGGGGGATTGTGGTGTGTGTTATAGGATTTCAAGATATTTCTTCATGGAAAAAGTGGTAAATCTGGAACTTGGAACCACTGAACTTTATCAGCTGTTTACAGATGGAGTATTATAACTCATACTTTTTTCTCTGATACTGAGGTTGACAAACAGGAACCATGTAGAGGTTATAGATTGAAACAAATGGGTTTTGGGACCAGCTCAGTTGGTTAGAGCATGGTTCTAACAATGCCAAGGTTGTAGGTTTGATCCTTATATAGGCTGTTCACTTAAGAGTTGGACTTGATCCTTGTGGATTCCCTTGAAGTTCAAAAGATTCTGGGATTCCTCTTGTGCTGGCACACAGCTTTACTAACAGCAGAACTGTTGGGCTAACAGCTTGTGGATTTGGAAATGAAACCACTGGGTTGAGGGGGTAATTTTTTTTTTCCATTGCACAGTGTCACCCACCAGGTTAACCTGTTCATATTAATTAGATGAGAAGCATAATAATAGTATTCTAAATGAAGCTTTTGTGCAATGGCTAGTAGTGTTGATTGATTTGCAGAGATGACTTGATGCACATAACTTTTCTTTCTGTTAATAAACATTAAGAAGTGGCTTAGATTTGTAGCTAATGTCACCCTGTTAGCAAGACCAAGTGATTGGCATCATCATCTAATCCCTTTCAGTCTGATTCTGAGATATAGAAATAGTTGAGAATGAGATGCATGAAAAAGAAGAAAGTTTTTAAAGTATGTGAACACCCAATCGAAACAACAATTTATCTGTTGCAAGATTCAGTAATAATATGCCTACTTTGTAGAGCTTGCAAGCAGCTGCAATGAAAATAATCAGAAGTTGTTGTGTCAGATAATTTCATGCTAATATGGTGCCCTGTTGCCTTTTTGAAGCACAGAGTGGGACATGGCACAGTAAAGCATCCTTGTTTGATATATGCACAGTTTTTGGGACCCTTCAAGGTACTTCTTTAAATTATGCTGAATAATTTATGGCAAGATAATTAGTGTTCCATTCCAGTGGAACTTGTGTTGTCTATCTGAATTTGGGTTTCTCATTTGCTCTCACAGTACATCCTAAAAAAATTGCCAATAGAAGTCTTATCTCTTGCATCTAAATTATTTCTTTACAGCATTTTTCTCAGTTTGCAAAGAATATTTCTTCTATTATCTGCCCTATTTTTATGTCTTGTTTTGTGTCTCCCACTGCATCTGTAAAAAAAAAATCTGAATGCAGTGAAATGTATCCTAGCAGCAGGATTCATACGGTTGAGAATAGTAGCTAAGGGTACAAGCTACTGCAGGAATACAGGGATATAAGCAGTATAAACTGATACTGCTACTCATGGTACTATAATGGCACCTAAATAAGACTCCTTAAAGCAGAAGATAAAGTGGATTGCATTACCTTGAGTTGTGCACTCCTAAGAATTCCCTAATTTTAAGCAGGTTCTAGCATTTACAGTTTTTGAAGAACTCTGACATCCTGTTCAAAGTATTGCCACATAAACAGAGCTTAGTGGCT
Organism: Pachyramphus minor; assembly: GCA_013397135.1. Lineage (NCBI taxonomy): Eukaryota > Metazoa > Chordata > Aves > Passeriformes > Tyrannidae > Pachyramphus > Pachyramphus minor. Next base: position 299,830 of record VYXB01004105.1, on the reverse strand, counting down.
CCATATTTTTAGGGCCAGAGCTGAGGCTTAACTGATAGATATGAGCTTTGTAAGATTCCAAACAAAGCACCATATTTATGGGTATGCACAGGATGAAATGAACACATGTACTTCCCATGCTTTAGTTTTTCTTTCTTTTTTCCAATGGACTAATCATCTCCTTCTTCAATTTAGAACCTGAAACCTTTTTGAAATTGAAAGCAGAAATGTAAGAACTAAAAATACTGGTTTATTCTACAAAATAGCCAAGTCTGTCTTTAGGGACATCCATTATATTACATGATCACCAAAGTCTATGATTATCTTGAATTTTATCATTAATGAGGTATTTAGATTGAGTTGGAAAGGGAGAACAGCAAAAAACAATGATAATAAGCAGATTAGAATTATTTTAAACTAATATTTAAAGGTATTTCATTTCCACAACTTCAAAATGTCAAAAAAAAAATATTTTAAAATTTTTTTAATTACATATTTTAAAATTAGCTATTCCTGATTAGGAAGTGCCTGTGGTAAGAATTAAGTACACCATGCCCACCATATTGCATTAGTATAACAAAAAGTGAAAGATCATTGTGTAATGAAGGGCATTTCATGATTAGGTTTGAGGTTCATGATTCAGTATCTCTTGAACTCCCATACTTGTCATGCCCAGTTTTGCATTGTCAGACATGTTTCAGCTGGAGTTTGGCAACTCTAAGCTGACACAACAGACAGGAGAGCCTTTTGGTGTCCCTCATTTCTTGCTTTATTCCACTGCAAAAATAAGCAGGGCTGTTTGTTTTTACAGAACGACTATCCATAATACATAATTTATCAGTACCACTTCAGATTAACAATAAAAGCTAAAGTCTTGCCTTCCAAAAGTCTGGGAAGTGATCACGTAGTCATACAGAGATCCTTTATGAAGTTACTGAGCTGTGGTCTCTGAGTGCTTCTCTTCTTAGACAGAGTGAAATCGTCTGTCTTAAACCACTAGAGGGTGAAGGCTCCACAGGGTCTGAATGGAGTGGAGACTGCGTGCTTACGTGGCTGCTACATCTGAAATACAGAGTGAGTCAGTGACTGATAGGAAGGATCAACTGCTTCTGAATTCTGCCTGACTTTGTCTGTGATCCCTTGCCTTGCTACTGATTCTAAACACTGTTTTCTGTGTAGAAGAAATTATAAAACCATACAGGGATTGTATCCCAACCAACCAACCAACCAAAAAAAGGACAACAGAAAGTTGCCTTTTTCCCTTTTGGGTTACCAACTCCTTGTGTATCCAACCAGGAAGCAGTGTGCTTGAGACAGTAGCTGATCAGTCATGGGCAGGGGGCCAAAATCTTGGTACACAAGGCAATGACAGAAGAAAGGTACCTCTTTAGAGGGGATAGCAGAGCAAGGGATGGGACTTTCCTTAGTTCTCCAAACTGTGCTAAGTCTCAAACTAAGAACAGTTCTAGAAAATAACAGAAATGAGAAATGTCACATAGATTATTATGTGTAAGATGTGCAGGATTCATATTCCTTTTCTAGGCCTGCATGTTACCCACCTGCCTCAGTTTGAGACAGTTTGGAGGTGCAGAAACCTCTTGACAGAAGTCTCCTTCCTCCAATTCAATACCCCTGGTTCTCTCCAACAGAGAGAGAGAGACCATAAATACACCTGGATGTAAGTGGAAAAAAAAAAAATAACTCTTTACCTAGAAGAATGCTAAACAACAACTCTGATAAAACTGGGTTAAGCTAACCAGTGAGCAAAGAATTCCCAAGCTCCCACACACAGGACCAAAACGAGATGGCAGCCAGCCTCCCCCCACCTGTTAAAACCTGACAGGAATAGTTTGGAGGGTCAGTGCTAGAGTGAACCTGCAGTGCCAGCACAGATTGCAGATCCCCCAGGTGACTGGAAGGACCCACAAGACACCTGCCACATTGAGCCAGATGAGACCTGGTCGCTGCAACTCTGATGGTGGTTGAAGTCATGATCTGCTGGGGTGGTGGTAGTCCCATGGAGTGAGGGAAGGAGACACTTGACCTACTAAATGAAGTCTGAGTGTGGTCTTTTATTGGGCTCAGGGTATGTGGGAATGCTTCTGGTACCTCCCCTGGGGCAGGGAGTTATTCACTGGATGATTAATACTGGATCATGGGACATCTCAAGAGTTTTTGATACCTTCCAAGCACATGTGGATCCATTATGGCCATCAGCAGAGATGAATATCTTCAGGCCATGTGTGTGAATTGTCCTGATGTCTGCCTAGGAGAATTATCATAGGTGAGTCATTAGCGTAAGGACAAAGATATAACATCCAATGGGTAGCCTGAGGTCACAGGTGTGCTCAACCTCTGAGTCATCAGTCTTTCAATCTTTTCACATTGGTGGATATGTTCTTCTCCTAGGAGACTACCACCTTAATCTTAAGTCCCTCCCCACAGTCTGAATTAGTAGGCATATTTGGAGAAAAGGGAAAAGAAAAGGTGGATACCAGAGTCTTTGTGTAATCCAGGAAACCACCATTACTTGCCACAATATGGGAAGCAGAAGGGATTGCATGTGAAGAGGGAGTTGTTGATAACTGATGGTTACTTTGAAAGTTCTTGTAAAGAATTTTTTTTTTTGCTATTACTGCCTTTTGCAGGTGTGCCTAATAATAGGTGAATGTGTTACCAGAAGAAAAACTTTCCTTGACGTCTTTTTACATGGCTGTATCACTGATGAAAAAAAATTAAGTAACTATGGAAACACAAAAACATCACTCAGTGTCTTCTCCACTCATGTTTATTTTTAACACTATTGAATCTTGTAGATGGTTCTTCACATGTTGAAAAAGATTTTTCTGAATGTCTTATTGTGTAAAAGGTGCATATAGGATTTGACATAAACCTACAGTGATTTAGAATAATTTTCATTAAGGATAGATAAGGAACACAAGGTATTTCCACTGCATGAAATTTCCCCCAACCTTTGAGAAAGTTTCAATCTCTCTTTCAAATTTTGCAAAAAGCATGAATGGCAGCTAAATTCCTGAAATGAGGAAAAAAATGGTTGTGGATTTTGGTACAAGAAACAGTTTAGGCAATTTGAGTCCTTGAGCACATGCTATTGTACTCTTATATAGACAACCATAAGTTTTGCAAGTGCCAGCACCTGAAGTTTGAAGAACTATTTGATTTCTATACCTTAAAAAGAGTAGAGAATTATAGTTATATATTTACATTCCTAAATAGTGATTTGGAAGGTATTAGTAATGAAGCTTGTATGCCTTTCTAAATTGCTTTATCTAAAATCTAAATACACCTGCAAGGAAAATTGTACATCTTATTGGGCTGTATATGTTCATGCTGCTGGTGAAAAGCAGGGATGCTATCAAAATGCACTTCTTAAAATCAATCTGAGATGAACAGGAGCAAATAAATAGTGATCAATGTCGTCAGTAAGAGTGAAGACATAATCCTTACTTATGAAATGAACTGAAATTTTACTCTCTGTCTTTCCCTTTCCTCCTCTCCTTTCTTCCCAACCCTTCCAAATTTTCACAACAGTAGATTTCATTCCACTGGTAACCTACATGTAATTTGAATGGAGCAGAATTTTGTAAACTAGACTTGACAGAATGGGGACACGCATTTAGGGGGGGGAGGAGGGGCGGGAAAGAAGACATACATCATACTTTATTTTTCCCCTCTAAAAACATTGCTATTTTAAATCAAACTATCTGATACTTAGCATATTCATATGCCCTGAATATGAGCTCTTGTAAAAATCATCTTTCTCTAAAGAACATCCATTGCACATCTCAGACACTCGTCAGTTGCATGTAAAGCAGAATCTAGTGCGTTCTCTGAAAGTCTCCTGAATTCTGCTGAACAATTATTTTTAGGAAAGAACAAATATTTTCCTTTTAAAGACTTCTATACCAGCTTGCCATGCTCCTTTGTTTTGATCCTGTAACTGCTTCTGTAATTTAGGCAGACTCAACCTTTCAGATTCTACAGGAGAATATATACAATATCCTAAGCCAAAGACCTTAGAGTGTTACTAAATTAATGAGCATTGTGAGTAATACAATACTCATAAATTCTTATCGATTAACAGAACAGTAGACCAGCTAAGAATTGTATTCAAATAATTACTTGAAAAAACTTTGGAAATAGAACAAGGAACACAGTTTGCATATGACTATGTGACTTATCCCTTAGTCAGACTTCTGAAACTGTTTATTTTAAGACAAGATCTCTCAGAGAAGAGAGGGAGAAGGCAAAATATTGAATAAAGTTTTGACATAATTGAATGTACCAGTCCAGAAAAATAACTCTATCCTTAAATCTTTCTGAACAGAGACCTAAATTATAAATATTTTCACTCTCGGTAGGCACTAATGTTGAATTTTTTGTTAAAAAAATTAATGAAAATCTTATTCAGAATAGTTTGCAGGTGCTGCTTTTGGTTGGTGTAGAGTTAATTTTCTTCACAGTAGCTGTTATGGAGCTGTGTTTTGGATTCATGCTGAATATAGTGTTGATAATAGAGATGGTTTAGTTGCTGCCTTTTCTGCTTCTCATCCCACCCCACCAGAAAGCAGGCTGGAGGTGCACAAGAAGTTAGCAGAGGACACAGCTGGGACAGCTGGACCCCCTGACCAAAGGGATATTCCATACCATGTGGATTTATGTTCAGCATATAAAACCAGGGGAAAGTTGTTGATGGGCCACAGCTCCAGAACTGGTTGGGCATTGTTCAGTTGGTGGTGAGTAACTATTTTATTTCTTTTTTTTCTTAAATTAAATTTTGCTTTAAATTAAGGTTTTTTTCCAATTGTTTATCTGTTCTTACATCAACCCACAAGGGTTTTTACTTTTACCTTCTTAATTCTCTTTCCCCTCATCCTGCTGGAAAGCAAGTGGCTGCATGTTATGCAAAAGTTGTTGGCTGTTATGTGTAAGAGGTTATGTGGCTGAGGTTAAGTCATGACAACAGAAAAAAATTTGCAGGAAAAACAAGCTGTAAAAAATTTTAAAATTATTTAGTGATTACATTTGAATGCTGGAGCATTAATTTGCTTAAACAATCAATGTTTTACTTGTAAAAGCATTTTTTTCCTTCGATTAGAATACTAAGTCTTTTTCCACTTTATTCCATATCACTTTTGTATTCACTAGAGCATTTTAAGTACAAAACACTAAAGGCAGTGCCTTTAATGAGTAGAACCATTTTCCTCTTACAGTGTTTATAAGCACATACATTTCACCACGTGAAATGAAACCTAACCTATTTATTTATTTATTTCCACTATAGTAATTGTAAACTATATTTTTCAATTTAAGTAGTAGTACAAGAATATGCAAAAGCCTAAGTTTTTTTTCTGACAAAGGCAGTTGAAGATTTTTGATAATCACTTTTCTTGGGCTTTCATACTCTCTTAGGACAGTCAATATTTGCAAAGCATTTTTAGGACCATCTAAAAATTGGACAAATTAATTAAAATATCATCTTGCACAGTCATGGCAAAAGGCTCTACAGAGCTTTTCAAATCTCTGACAAGGGACTTCAATACCAAGTTATTGATATTCTTTACATGCTTTGTCTCAATGTTTCCATCTGAAGCTGCTCTATTTATGTGAACCCGCAAGGTGAACATGTCATCCACATCCATGTGATCATGCTGATCATTACTACAACTGGTTTTGGGGGATGATTTGTTTCTCAATCCGCTGATTATTTAACAAATATCAGCTCTATTCACCTAATAATGCTTGAGGAACTCCCTTTGAAGGTTTACTACTGGCTGTGTGATTATAACCGTCACATGCCATGCAATGAAACCTGCACTGCTGTGTGGAACTGTTTAAGACTTCCCTTCCCCGATCTTGACTAGAATGTTCTCCCTGAGTTAAAAAAAAAAGCTGTTTCTAAGAAGGGTTTCATTGAATCAATCACATTTTGGAAAATATTTTTTCCTAGTCAGTCAATATTAGCCAAATTAAATAGTGTCAACAGAAAATTTTGTAAGATCTGATATAAATGTAAATAAAATTTATATTTTTTCCTGTTATGATATATGTTTTCCTTTTTACAGTTTATTTATTTTTAACTTAATTTTTTCTCCTAACTCTGTTTTGAAATGGAGGGAAAAAATAATATATCCTCTGTATATTGAGGAAAATATGAAATGACTTCAAATAAGTAATTTTACACTGGAATAGCTAAAATTAGATTTCTTGATGAGTTTACGCATCTAACAACAGCTTTGTTGGGAAGGAAAATTAAAATGAAACTGTCTAATTATATTGTATAGGATAATATGTGTATGTCCCATTTAATTACGAGTGAGAATAACCTAATTTATGGGTGAATGAAGAGCAGAATGTAAATGAGAAACACAATATTTTTGTGTGGTGATACCAGTACATCAGACTGATATGTTAATGCGACATATGCTTTTTGTGGTGGATTTTATTATTACATCAATTTTTGTGTAACTAGCAACGCAGAGAAGTGGAAGAAAAATAATTGCAAGCTGTCTTCTAGCAATTTTTTTCCCTATTTTCTGAAGAGGATAAACGTAAGTATGGTGATTTCAGAAGTAAAATAAATAATAGTTTGAGGTCAATTATATATAGTATTGCTTGAAAGAGACCATTTCTTTTCTTGAAACAGACCATTTCAGACCATGCTTGTCCCAGTCCATACCTTACTTTTTCTGTGTAGGTTTTCATGAAATTCTTCAGCTGCCATCATTATTTCCTATTAGCACACAGTATCTGCTTGCAGTTTCCTGGGAAATGTTGAGTGGTCTTTAGGGGAGACAGAGAAAACTTAAAAAAAAAAAAAAAAGAGTATACCCTAAAAAATCAACCACCAGCAAAAAATAAGTCAAGGTATTGGATCTCCCTTTTTGTGAAGGATCTGAGAAACATCAGGGAGGACAGCATATAGCCAGATTATCCTCTGACAATTAACAGAGAAAGTAGAAGAAATCTTGCAAGAAAGACAGGGACCTGTTGTCACTGTGTCACTTGGCAGGGTCCTAAATTTTCTACTTGTGTAGAAAGCTTACAGAGCTATATGTTTGTGCCAGAGTTCTGTATTCTTCTGAAAATGGCCTTTGACTGCACATGAATCATCACACACTAGTTTGTTTTGTTGTTTGTTTCTTTGGGTTTTTTATATCATCAGTGAAACCAACCTTGAAGGAGGCTCAGAAGTCTTGCAGATATGTCAGATTCAAGTATCAAAACTCTTAATAGTTAAATCCTGTTTTGAGAGGGGGAGGTAGCCATTAAATGGGAATAAAAGGTGAATTTTTACCCAAGGTAGTTCAAGATTTTCCTCAAAGATTGTTTACTGAATGGGACTAAGGACAGATTCCTTTTGTGTGCCTACTTCAAAGTAGCATGCTGGTAGATAATTCCGAAACATTTAATCAAGAATACAATAACAACTGTGAGTTGTTAATTTTTTTTTTTTTCTCTTTTTAACAAAACTATTAGAATAGACTGGAATCTAAGCCTGATAAAAGGCTTTATATGTGTTCTGGAAAAGACATCTGAAAAAAGGTGTCAGCCCTGTCTCTGTAGAAGGCCTTGATTAATTTAAAGAAACAGGGTTTTTTTAATGATTTCAGAAAATTAAAAAAATTATTTGCATGTTCTAACTCTAATTTTAAGAGGAAACTTGTGTTCTGAAGAAAATCATTGTGGCATTAAAGTATAAGGCCAAGGTGAGTTTGTAATCCACATGTACTTTGTCTTTTGAACACAAGACTTAGAGGGCAGGAGTCTCTTTTTAGCAATTGTTCCTACTGGTCAGCAGCATTAATAAGAAACCAAAATGGTGAATGTATAGGAACTACTTTAAAAATGTACAGGTTTTTGTAAAATACTTTGAGAAGCTTTCAGGGAAAGTGCACTAGAACAAATGAAAAATGGTAACATTACTGAAACGGTTCATTTTAGCTGTTTGATATCAATTGGTAGTGTTTTGGAGATACTTATGGAGATATTTCTTCAGGGGTATTTTAGCAGGCCCTCCAGGAGTGTCTATTGATCCTATCCCTCGTGTTACAGAATTCTGAAAATATTTTTTTAATGTTACAATTCAGAATGCCTTGCTAAGATGATGAGATCTTAATTACATTGAATTTTGCTTATCTCATTTTTACTTCTTCTCATGAAATTCACCTTACTTTTACCAGAACTCCACAAAAAGAAATTGGCTTGAAAACCAGATTATTTAACTTTTATTTCTGACATCCAACAGTTTATTTTATTGAGCTTTATCAAGAATATTTTAAATGAATATGTTTACTTATCACAGTAATTGTTAACAATCAATCTAAATAGTCTTAGTTTCCCAACTTCTTGGAGGATCTCAATCTCAGCCTTCCGTGGAGAGAGTTTGAATTAAGTTTTTGGAGGACTTTTCCCTCATGTAATGAGCCAAAGTAAAAGGGCTGGCTCAAAATTAGCCCTTCAAGCAGGAGGTTCCCATGTTTCTGGTGCCATTTTTTTCTTGGGATAGGGCATCCCCTTTCCTGTGCTTCAAAGCTGTAAGGTCAGTGTTATCTCATCCTAGAAGGATATTTACTGCTGCAGATTCCAGCAGAAGAGAGCTACTGTGGATCAAGGTAAGAGTGAAGAAAGTCTTTCCTCTGGCTTAGTCTTTTTCCTTGGTAATAAAGCATATCTTAAGGAACTTTAAAAAATGAACAAATCTGTCTGTTCTGTTTGATAAAAATGCTTCTACCAGTGCTTCATTCTGTTTCTTGTGTTCTTGTATTTCTGGGAAGATATGTTACTGAATATATGTGGGGGTGGGAGGAAGTGTGCCCTCCACATAATGAATGGCATTTCTAAATATACATTTTTGAACAGTATTTCTACACTTGGACCCATCTGTTTTTCTAACCAGATTTGCAATCAGAACAGGAGATGTTTAGAAGATTGAGGTGACAATGAAAGAAGAAAATCACTGTACCTTTATCTTAACATTTTGTCTAAAAATGCATGCTCTAGCTTGAAAAAGTATGGCAGCTTTAAACATAAAAAATATAATCACAAAATTATAATCATATGGTTTGTGTAGTAAAGTAAATGCACCTAATATTGCAACAGATATATAATTAGTACCCTTAGACATAATACTATCTGAAGCTCAGATACAAGTCAGGCTTTGGACCAATTAATGTTATGGTCAGGGGAAGGAAAAATGTGTATGGAGAATGCAATACAGCAGAATTGAGTGAAATGGGAGTCTATAAGTAAGGAAACAGTTATTTCACCTGTTGGGGGACTGTATGAGTAGAGTGACTGCCTGGCACATTGAAGGTTGTTCATTACTCATTTACTACATGTATTTTGTTCTTAGCTAAATAACAATGACAAAGAAGGAAATAATTTTGCAAAAATGAGTTTTTAATTATAAAAAGAATCATATTTGATATATAGAATAGATATTGAAAAATAAGAAAGTGAATAACATCTTGGTCTTGTGATTTGTGCCAGCTCAGGTTGATTAGGTGTTTCAGTAACAATCCAGGCTTTAAAATGCTTTTAGTTTCTCATATCCTGAAAACCTGAGTGCTTTTCTTCATTTGAGGAAACATATAAAAATGAAATCTCTGGTAATTTTCATGTGAAAAATTGCATTTAAGAAGGTGTTTCAATTTTCAGAACACTATTGGAACTTGCAGGATAATTTAAAGTAATTTGAAAGGCAGTGTAATTTTTACGCCTTTTTTTTTTAAATATATGTGAAAATTGGTATATTTCCCCTTATATCATGTGCTGGGATGAAAATACCCACCAAAATGTTTTGTGATAATTGCAGATAATTGCAGATAATTTTGTTCCTTCTCAAGTATCTCTTTGTCTTCTGTGTGAGCGTGTGTGTGTGCGTTTTGCAGTGTTGTGTGCTGTAATTGAAGTCAGAGCGTTTTTTTTTTGTGTCTGTGTATCAGGTATTGTTGTAAGAAATAACCTTGTTGGTTAATACTAAAATGTATAATGTTGAGATGACTGACAATGTATTCAAGCTTAGACTGAATTTCAGAAATATGTTAACTAAGTTGTGAACCAAAATTAAGAAGGAAATAAATACTTGAAACTCTTCTCTTTGAACTTCCATTTCAGGAAGTGTCGTCTAGATGTGCCAGTGTCCAATGTCCTCTCTAACAGGTTTCTTTTCAGTGTTGTAATAGCGCCATGCTAGCTCAGTGCTCCCACAGCTCAGAATTTGTGTACACATCTTAAAGTTGAGCACAAATCCTCTTTCTTGATCCATTTGGAGCAGCAGAATTTCTTTAGTTGTAATTGAAACAGAAGACAGTCACCTAAAAAACCCTTTGTGACAGCTTTTGTTTCTGTTTTGTTGAATGGAGAGGAAACACTACAGAGCTGTGTGACTAGAGCCGTGTAACCTGTGCAGTCATGCCAGTGTAACCACAGAATGGGGGGATTTGACAAATAATTGTATAAATTTTGGAAAATGTGTGAAATTGCCAATGTTCCTGCATACAAAGGAGAGATTCAGTTCCTTTTTACAATGTAAATGCTCTTTCTGTTCTGACAACCTATTAGAATTTTTATTATGGATTTTCTGCCACTATTCTCCCCCTGGAGGTTTAAAAACAGTTTTTAAAAAATTGTTTTACATCTATGAGAACTGTACAACTTGTGGGCTTTGATTTGTATTTTTCCTGGTTTTATAGAGAGGTATAGTATTAGCAGTATTTTGTAATGATAGTGAGAGAATAGCCAATGTTGGAAATGGCTTTACAAAAGAAACAAAAACAAACCTGCCCTCCTAATTCTGTTCCTGTATGATAGAAGTTTATAAAATGTGATGATTCAGTGTTCTGCAGTGTTGGGATGGGTGATATGATAAAGTTGGAGTACTGTACTCCAATATTTTTTGTATAGGAATTAGGATAGCATCTCCTCTGTTTGCTGGACTATATGCTTGTTTATTTGTTTATGTTTTACTGAATTTAAAGTTGAGAAAAGGAGACAAATTATTTACTCCTCCACCATCTGTGATTCTCTAGTATATCTGTACAGCACCTAAAAATTATTTGACATAACAGTTTAAAACCCATTAGTTTTTTCTCTTTCCCTTTTTCAACTTCTTTGGCTGCACAATAGGATGTATTCTTCAGTAGACCGGGTGCTCTAGTTATTTCTGAATGCTCTGGTTTAACCTGGCAGGTAGGGACACACCACATACTGCTCAATTGCTTCCTCTGCCCTGCCCTGCCCTGGCTTAGCAACAGTGTGCTATCAACATTATTCTCATCCTAAATAAAAAAAAAACTCACAGCACTGTACCAGCTACGAGAAAGAAATTAACTCTATACCAGACTGAACCAGGACACTGACTATGGCTTTCTAGGATTTTGCCAGAATCCTTCTAGCAGAAACAAAAATTGCATGCATCCCTTTAATATGTTTTGAAGGATCACTTTAAAGCACATACAAGTTTTGTAATCCTTGATTTAATCTCTTACATTTTTATTGACATGTGTCAGGTTCCAAACACAGTGTTCTGGGCAACTATTTTCTGTCTCTGGATGTCCTGTGACCCTCATAACACACTTTTTAAAAAGAATTCAGCAGAAATTCTGGCAGATTTCTCAACTTCATTAAGATGAGCAGACATTGCGCTGTGTTGTCGTACTGTATTTTCTAATACTTGCTCAGGAGAATAGATAACTGACGAATTGCTTGATGCATATAAGGTCACTACGGAGTCAACAACAAGCTTTGTTCCTGACTCTTACCCTTGATTACTAATACACATATTTAATTGAGTTTCTGAAGATACATTCTCTCTGTACTACTAGGAAAGGAAAAAGCAACTAATATTACTTTTTATAGCTAATGCAGTGGGGAATCTCCAAAGTTTCCAGTTTTCCTTGGAGTCCTTATGTAGTGAAAAAAAACAAATAAAAAAAATGTATTAAAACTAATCATCAGGACTTGAGGGTGTTTCCTTTCTGTATCTCCTTGCTTTATTTTTATGTGTACCTTGTTTTGTTATAGTTTTGTTATGGTGCTGTCTTGGGGTAAGATCTGACTGTGTATTAGCCTTCCCATTCCATGGTCTCCATCCTCCCGAGGGTTGAAAGAAAATCTGGGTGTAACAGGAGCCAGGAAACACATTGGTTACCTTCTGCTGTAAAGCGTCTGGTCTTCAGTGTGAATGGAGCCAAAGACTACACTGGCTGTGGTCTTAGGGATGTATTTTTTTCCATTCTTTTTAACAAACACAACAATTACAAAACAAACAAAAAAAGTCTCTTACACAAAAGTTGAAAGTTTTCTGATGTGGTTTAGGGGGCTGTTTAAATCAACAGGAGAAGCTGACAGAGTTACATGTCTTTGTAAATAGCAGTTTTCAATAGAATTATGTGTGAAATCATGTTGCTCTTAGCACAGTAGGAATTGATAAAGGTAGAAACTTCAAGCTGTTAGTAAAGAAAGTTTCAGTCAGTGCTCAATGTAAAACATATTTCTGGGTTTATCTGTGTTAAGTTAATAAGGAAGCAATCAGGTTTGAGTCCATGACTATTTCTGATGTTTCTGTTTCCATGGTGTTTGCTGCCTTCTTCCCTCTTTCGTCTTCAGGCACACACACACACACACACACACACACACATCCTCAAGTTGTGGAAGGGAGGGGAAGAAAAAGAGACAGCATTGTTGCGCCTTCCTTCACCTCTGTATACCTTTTTGTCTGGCATACCTTTTTGTTTTGGCTGATGAGTACCTGCATTTACCCTGGTGTGTCAGGAAGGTAGAAAGAAGTCTGATGCTTTGCTATCTACCTTGACAGACATGGGGTGAAAGGCATGTTGAGTATTAACCATACTATGTATGGTTAGAAAGGCAATAGGCAACTAGAAAACAAAACAGAAGATTCAGTATAAAGGTATATGACATAAAAATTTCAGTCAAAAGTTTTTCTTTCCTCCCTGCCCTGTTGCCTTGTACACATTTCTAGGCTCTTAATTTAACCTTGACAAGGCTGGAAAAGGTTTCTATAATGTAGTTAGCTTTGAACAGCAATCTGATATCCTAACTTACGACTTTACAACTTCATGTCTGTAATTTCCATCTCAAATTTACATGGCTTTTTTTTGAATTTTGGAGCTAATATCAGCAGTCAAGGCCACTTTCCATTCCTACCTTGTTCTCGAGAATATACAGACAAAACCTTGTTGCTCCTTTTTCCCTTTTACAACAGCCTTAAAAAGAATGAGGTGTTATCCAACTCTATCCATATACAACAGAAAATAATAACTGAACAAGATAAATATTGCATTGTGAATTACAGAGAACTCAACATTTCTTTCTATACAGTAAAGAGTGAAATATTGATACTCATATGTGTGAAGACAGGTGTTGGATTTCGGGTTTTTTTTGTGGTTTGTTATTTTTTTAAATGGTTTATTTTTGTTGTTTACTGAAGTAGTGTGATATTCAACAAATGAACAGAAATTCTTCCTAGAAACTAAGTTACTGTGGCAATATATGGAATCTTAAATTGTTCTGTTATGGCACAGAGATTGCATGTTATCTGCCAGCCTGGTATATGAGTATAGTAATGTCTTTATTAGTTTTAGAGTTCATATGGAAGGCATTCAACACCAGGTTGATAAAGCCTTATTTTTATTTTTTAACCTTCAGCACGTGGACACAACTACTGTCCCCGTGTTCAATGCATATGGAGCTAGGAGGAAAGTTTAAAAATTAAGAACTTCAAAAGTTAAAATGGCTTATCTGAGAAAACTACAATATCATGAACTTGTCCCATGATTTGTCTTTTTTTCTTTTTCTTTTACCTACTTACTTACACTATAAAACATGGAAGACAGAATTTGAATAGAAAAGTGGTATCACATTTATATGTTTTTTTTAAGGGAACAGAAATTAGTGCATAAGATCAAAAAAATGTCTGTAAGCAAGTAACCAAGACAATACTAGAATGAACATGTCTGAGTAGCAAGAACACCTACCACCCTGCTGCCAAGTGAAGGTTGTGATATTTTGTTGGGGTTTTTTGTTTTTTCCTGGACCCTGCTCCTAAAACTATTACTATGAAACAAAACTACCTGGTGACAGTGCAAGCTTTTTACTGTATTATTATACACAGTTCTCAGAAGGTAGTAAGAATGTAGTCTCTTCTTTATTCAAATTATTCTCCAACAAAATTTTTATAGAAAAAATATTTTTCTAAACCTTGGATTTTAGTGCAGACTATTTTCCCCATGTTTCAATTACATTTCAGCATGCTGCTAAATACAAAAATGAAATATGAAGAAACTGTTTATACACTCTAAAAATGTTCAGTACTAAGTCTTTGAACTACTTTAATTACTACCAGCTCACAGCATATGAATTTCTTTATTAAAACCTTCCTTTTCTCTTTCCCAGCAGCTACACCTGCATTCTGAATAGTTGCAGAACAAATCCATTTCACTAGAACTCAAAGTGTTTTTCCAATGCTCATTTAACTCTGAGCATTGTTAAAAAGTAAAAAACTATAAAACCAAACCCAACCAACGAAACAAAAAACATGGACACACAAAAAAAACCACAAAAAAGCATATATAGACTAATAAACCAATCTATGGAGGAAATTGTTAGCTTCCTATTTCTCAAAAAGCCTATTAAAAGTCTGTTAAATTTATAGGTTGGTTGGCTGGCTACTTCTGGTGCTTTCCCAAGAGAACTTCAGCTTGATGTTGTTGCTATTCTTCTGAATTGTCTCCCAGATACAGCCAAATGTTAATTTCACTTCCACAAAATTTAGTGATTTGGGACTTCAGAAGCAACTGCTATGAATGAAAGACTTTCAGAGAATGATGGCTAAGTCTGAGGTAACAAAAGTTATAATAAAAATGTTATAATATTACTTATATAATCTTACCAGATCATATGAGTAGCAAAGGCTGTGAGAAATTACAGTTGTAAGGGTACGTATGCATTTTAATATTTATGCAGAAAACCTTTCTGATTTAAGCAGAAAAATGTTACAGGGTCTAAACTAGTCTTTCTCCAAAAGGACACTTGCTTCACCTATTTTTCTGAACTCCCCATGTGCTTCTTAAACATAGCTCTCAATGTTTTTCAGTGAAGGTGTACAGCATGCAGTATATGCTTGCTTCTAATACACCTGCCTATTTCCTGCAGAGCCCCCAGCCAGTCTGTCTGTAGTAGCTGTTGTGGTCATTGCTTCAAAACTGAATCACTGCTACTCAATAGCTTCAGTGTAATAGATAATCATGCAGCAATAGCTTTATGAGTGGTCAGACTCAAGGTCCAGTTGTTTAAATATCTTCTCTCCCCTGAAAAATTTTGTATTCAGAGAAACGTGGGAAAGGGGAGTGAGTACAAAATGGTAAACTTGAAGATATCTCTGTTTTAGGTGGATTTTTAACATCTTGGAATGCAGTGTTGATTACAGATTTATTTTGCCAACAGATTAGTTTCCTAAAAACAAGGCTATATTTTAAGATGTTTAGAACTGACATGTTTGGCTGAAAATTGTTGGGTGTCAATTTCAATTGCTTAAGGCATTTGATTTCCATAATAAACACAGAAACACTGTCTGGAGTAAAGGGTGACTGCAGAAAATGCAGTATCTCAAAATGTATAGCTTGTTGGGATGAGGTGAATTAAAATATTGTCATTAGTCAGTAGAGCACTCAGTTTTTTTGTTTCTTTGTTTTTGTTTGGTTGGTTGTTGTTGTTGGTTTGGGTTTTGTGTGTGTGTGTGTGTATTTATAGGGGTGTGTATATACATATATGTCAAGTGTATCTTAAAATATGCCACCTGTGCTGGGTATGCTTTGACCTAGAATTGGATAGCTCTTGCACTGAATTGCTCTGAGGATCTCAGGACAAACCAATCCATGATGGACACAGGCAGGCAGGCGGGAGAATTTTTTCCAATCAGTGCAGAAGGCAGAAGTGAAGATGATAGGAATAAGAGAGTAAGGTAAATTAAGATTTTGAGAACTCAGAGAGACTTTGTCATTAAGAAAATGGTCTTCTAATCTCGATTCTCATTTCACTTCAGGGAATAAATCTTATTTGGGAAGCATGTCACATTGTCCGCTCACTGGGGGCGAGGTTCCTGGCAGCTCACTAGCTGATTATGGGCCCATAACTGTAATGCCAGTTTTCAGTGGCTGGAAGACTTCCTTGGATGTGGAAAACCTGCAGTGCTAATATATGTTCTTCATTTTGGTCCCTCTATGAGGGGTTTTGAATTAATTTTATCCAAGATATGAACTGTAACTAATATTTTTTTAATTTTTGGTTGTGGAAAATTCTATAGAGTCCGAGTTTTTGAAAGCTTAATTTTACTGAGGCAATAAAAAAAAAAAAAAAGGAAGGTTTGTATGCAACCACAAGAGGGAAGACTACTTTAATTGTTTGACAAAAATATGTAATTCTATTCCTGATATCACTCACTTCCACTTTTCCCAGTTTTAAGATTTCAGAGTAAGACAAGTGAGGGAAAGACCACATTGCATTTGATCTTCTAATCTTACTGCTTAAACTGTATATCTGCAACTAAGCCAATATATGAAAAAAAATTCATTCAGTTAGTCTCCATGTAATTAGTATGAAGTGGTTAAGGTTGGATAATAGCTCTTACTAAATTGCTTCCAAAAGTATAGAGAATGTGTTTGACAGATTTTAGGTGTTTTTTTACTTCATTTTGTCAAGGCAATATATTCTACTGTCTTATTCCACCTAAGTCTAAACTGGCTAAAGAATTGTGTCCCACATTTACAAGTGAATAGTGTTTTAACAAAACCAATTGGAAAGCTGAATCTGCACAACTTATTTGTGTGGTCTGGATAGCGCATAAAACAGGGAAACAAAACCAGACTTATCTAATGAAAGTTGTCCAAAAAATTGTATCTTATAGCAGCAAATAATACTAAAAGAAGAGTAGTACTTGTCTTTGTTCAGGCCCAGTGCTCAAACAAATAGCATGAAGAAATGGCAAGTTTTCTCAGCAATAAAACTGGGCAAACTTCTTATTAATACAACTCCCTAACTGATCTACTGAATATTTTAGGGGAGTACAAGCATTGCAATTTTTGTTTAGGCAAAGTATTCATGTTTTGCTAACTTAAAAAAATTGGGAAAAAAAAATCTATTCAGAAACTCTCCTAATAAAGGGGGAAATCTGGCAATAAACTCCCAAACAAACAGCAAATTAAACATTCCATTTTGTGTGAAACTTTTTTTCTTGTGGTTCAGACAGTACAGTAAAAAATCCATTATTCACACAGCTCAGCTCTGCAGTAGGCTCTAACACAAAACCACACTACATCAGAACTGTGACAAATTGAGACAGAAACGTTATAAACTGATAAAGCAGTTCCACACCAGAGGACTGTACCTTAAAAGTGATATTAAACAGTACTAGAATTTGTGTGGAGTCTTTTGCATATTAACCCATTTCTAAATCATGCATGTACTCAAAATTATGTATTTCTTTCCCCATTTGCCCCCCCCGGCCCGCCCCCCAGTTGTGTGTATGAAAACAACACTCATTCTGTGTGGGTTTAGTTTGTGGGTTTTTTGGGGAGTGGGGGGGTAGGTTTTTGGGGGTTTGTTGGGTTTTTTGTTTGTTTGTTTGTTTTCCCATTGGCTTTATATGCAGAAATTACAAAACATGTAATTTTTCACTGTGGGTGCACAGCATTATTTTAAAGAAGGCCAGTGAAAAGCTGCTTCTGCGGTGGGAGCCCAGCAGTATCACTGGTAGCTCAAACAGAAGGCTACCAATAATTTTTGAGATATTTTGACAGTTTTGTTTTTTTTTTTAATCAATGTCAACAGAAATCAAATCCTTTGCGTTCATGTGGGAAATACAGGCATGAAAACCATCCCAAAGTACTTAAAAGCTAATAATGTCATATTGAGAAAACATAGGTTTAATTCCCATCTTTTTTCTGTAAAAGAAGAATGCTTTTTCACTGGGTTATAACTTCAGTGTGTCTCTTTCCTTGTAAAGTGTTGGAGTCTTTTTGTGGTGTGGGTTTTTCTGCTTTTTTTCCCCCAAATTTTGTTTCTGATATAGTTTTAAGTTTTAAGAAATCTACTTTTCTAAATAAAAATAACTCTGAATAATCCTCCAACAGTCTTTGCTGAGGAATAGCATTCCTCCTGGTTTAAAAAGTCTATTTAATATTCAAAGCATGTTTTATTTTTTTAGTGCACTTTGCTGCAGAGCAATAAATATCAAAGCACCATAAATTAACAGTTTTTATAGATAGTATACTGACACTTTTCTTAACAGTGACAAGAATATTAAAATTTCTGTAAGTTTTAAAATTATTAGATTCTAACAGTTGTGGCAATAACAGAAAAGGAGCAAAACATGGCACTACTAGTAACTGTTGTGTGAAACAGCAGAGTATAATAGAAATGTCCTAAAGCCATATTGTTGACTTCCAAAGAATGACTCACCATATTAACTCTTGGATGGAAGACCAGGAGATAACTGTCCATATGCACTCTAGATGACTTAGCCCAAGCGCTGGAATGTTGAATGGATCTGACTTAAAGCTTGAAGGTTTGAGTTCATTTATTACTTCAGAAGATGTTTATGAAGACATGAATAATTAAGTTATCGCAAATTTTGCTGGTAAACTTGAAGTGTTGACCGTATACCTTAAGTTAAATATCAGGATCATAGGAAGCTTAAATTGTTACAGTGAAATCAGGAGTCTCTATGCTCATAGAGGGTGGGAGGAGGACAGAGAAATCCTGGTGTGTTGGCTTTTTGTGGGGTGTGTTTTTTTATTTTTCTTGGGGTTTTTTTTTGCTTGTTTGTGGGGGTTTTTTGTTTGTGGTTTTTTTTTTGGTAGTGTGGTGTCGTTTTTGTTTTGCTGTAAATCAGTGTGAACTCTGAATGTCTAAGACCTGTGAGGAAACACTGAGACTCTAAATAAGGAATAATATGATAACATCTGTTATTACTGATGCCTTATCAAAAAGTAATTTTTTCTTTCTGTTACTACAGCCAGTTTTGATTCATTTGGTTAATGATATAATGAAAGAACGCAGGGAGACCCTGACTCAAAAGCAGCTTTGGTGTTCTCTGGTACCCAGCAATCTCCTGTGAAACAGCTTCTTTCCAGCTTCCCCAGCTCTTACACTGGGCAGATCCTCAATAGGCAGAAAATATGTGCCCTTTACTACTCAGAGCCTGGTGGATCTTGAGGATATGAGAAGTTGCCTGAAGTGGTGTTTTGAAGAACTGGCAGTCTGTTTTGGATGCATCACCTAAGACAAACTAAGGGACTAGAAAATGTTGGGAAAATAGTACTACTGGGGAAAAAAAAAGAAAAATCATAGGTTCTTTCTAGATTCTACAATTACTGTGAACTATAAGAATACAAGGAAACGGAAGACTTCTGGTTGGTATGGAGTTGCTGAGTGACAAGTTTACTGAGGAAGGATGCCAATAACTTCAAAAGCCTATAGATCTCCCACAATGTATTTTATTACCATTTTGTTTTTACTTTCAATTCTCTGTAGCACTTTCTGGGGAAAAAATCCAACAAACAAACCAAGAATCATTTTCTGTTTTATCCAAGCCATCCATCAATGCTCATTTTATGATCAAACTCAGAATATTTTAACTAGTGTTTTATTTTTAGACTTTCAAAAGGAATAAAATAACGAGTCCCTTCCAGGATTTTCTGAGAGACTACTTCCACATCCAACTTTTTATTTTTTTTTTTTAAATTGCTTGGGAGATACATTTATCAGAATGCCTTTTAATGTGTCACAGAAATAAATTAATACAGAGAATTTTATTAGAAAAACTGTGGCAATTGGAGCTCCAGGATAAAATTTCAGCACATGCTGATAGCACTAAATACAAAGAAAACAAACTATTTTCTGGAAAGAAATATACGAATGACATGGAACACAACTGTTATTTTTAAAGTGAAATCTAAAAAATTTGTAGTGAAGTTATGTTAGTTTGTATATGTAGTTTGTGTCTCAAAACCCATTTAAATGTCAGTGTTAGGTTACTAATATTTTTCATGTTTTGAAGCAAAATGTATGTAGTTCCTTTCAGAGAAACAAAAAGTATTTTTATTTGGCAGAATGAGAATATCATATTGTGGTGAAAAAATATGCAGCATGGTGTGACAGATGGTGAGGACTGCAAAGCAGCCATTGGTATTAAAATTGAATTTAAAATGACTTAGTGGTTTTATAGGTTTTTCTGTATATGAATGGATGACACATAAATTGAGTTCATAGCATTTGCTTGATGCAAACACTCTCTTGTTGTTTTGGATGGAGCCATTGGAAATGGACTGATTCTGGTTTTGGGAAGTATGTGTTTAAAAGCCTGCCTTCTGTCTCTGAAAGGATTTGCTTTGTCAATGCATTTGGGAAATGTTGCTGTTTTGTGCCTGCATTCTTAAGACAATTGGTTTGCTGGGCTATGTAAACAATGCTGCATCGGGACACTTTCTATCATCCTTTTTAAGCAGGGTAGAGGGATGTATCTGGGAGTGAAATGGATTTTTTTCTTCTAGGTGAAAGAACAAAAATAACACTTCATTTAACCATGTATTTTAAAAAAGCTAACTAAAATTTTAAATGTTAGAAGCTTGTAAACCAATGCTTAAATATAGATTTTTTTTTTCTTTTCCAAGGTATTCAGCACTTTTTATAATTTTTAAAGGATATATTAGGTGCTGAGTGCCCTTAAAATTCTGATTCTTTCATTTAAAAAACACTAGTGAGATGAGAAGGTTAAACAAGACTGACTTCTAGCTTTAAAAATTGTCCTCTGATTTAATTTTATAATCCTTGCTATACAAAACATCACATATGCTTTTGCATCTTTAATACTTGAATTTAATGATTTTCCGAGTGCATTCTCATTATGTGCTTTATCCATGACAGAATGACACTAAGAGAAAGATAAAGTGTCAGTTCAGTTAAAGCAGATCATTTTCTGGGTAGTTATACACAGGAGTCAGGCTCAGCACTGAGGGGGATTGATGTTGTGAATAACACCTAGCTGAATGGTAGAAGCTAGACATGACAATATCCTTCAGAAATTGGTATAAATTCTATTTAAGGAAGGCTAGGCCAGCTCAAGCTGTAATGGCTCAAAATTGGTACCACTGGCTAGATGCTCAGTAAAAAAAAAAAAGTAAAAAACAACAGTAATTTTAGGAGTACTAAGATTACATCTCCCATTTCACAGTTTTTAATGGAACAATTTATAGAAACTTTAAAAAGTATATTCTTTTAAAATCTGGTCATATACTGTCTGAGACAATAAGAAAGCTTTTGTAAAACTTGCATAGTTATTCATAATTGCCTTCTTCTCTGGGGTCATATTATTTAGGAAAATTCAAGAAAACACTTGGATGTCAATTTATAATTTGTGCTCTCAAAACCAGCAGTTTCAATTTGTGCTTTCAATGTGCAGTTTTACAAGTAATAGGATACATTTAGAACACACAGAAAGTACTTTTCATTTCAGAGACACGTTTATTCAGGCATTTTTATTTTGGTATATTTCAATCTAAAAAAAAAAGAAGGTATTTTAGAAAGCCATTGATGTGGGACTCTTTGGGGAGAGTTGCAAGAGGAGCACATATGGACGAGGCCATATGTTCTTAAGATGCTACAACACCTTCAAATTTGCTGACTTTCCAGAACTTTTGGATCTATTTCTGTCCAAGCCCAATGTAAGTGGAATTAGGATATTTTACAGTGACGGGACTAAATCTAACCACCTTTTGGTGATGTCCCAGATGGGATATTAGATTTTGAACTCTCCATGATATTTAGTTGGGTTTTCTTACCTGTTTTCCATAACCTGCCCTGCATAATTTCTCTAAGGATACATACTCCCACTGTTTAAAAGTTTTGTAAAATGTACTGAGAAGTTAAACACTTGCTAAGAAATCAATTTTCTATTCCACTAAGTGTTCCAGTTGCTGAATTTCATAGAGGAAATGAGATACATTAACCATTTACCTTCAAAACCAGTCTTTCGTTGTGCCAGATTAAGTACAATTTAAATAAATTATTTGAACCCATCTTTCGAATTGACATCACACATATATTTCTTTATAAAAAGACATCAGTGAAGAAAAGTAGGGTTTTGGCTCTAGAATTTAACTGGTATGGATAACTCCTTAATGGACTTATTTGAAGATGGTATTTCAGAAAAGTGTTTGGCATTTTTTTAAATGAACTGAGGCATGTGTCACTGATCTGGAATTATAAACAAGACTTTGACAGAATTTGAATATCTCTAGGCAACAATTTCTTGGTTTGACAAAGGGTAAAACTGTATCCCAATTTTCAAGAGAATTTTTCATGGTGAAATATCTTCTTATGTGAACTTTCTGTTGTGTATAAAATTGCACATGATCAAACAGGCTAGATACAAACATCTAGATATATGAATGTACCTCATGACTGATTCATGTCTTGGACTAACTATGGAGGCAATTCACTGCTCTCTAATCCCATTAAGTTTGAGGTAAGTGTTGGTGAATTGACTTGTTCAGAGAGAGTAGTGCAATATTCATCATACTTTAGTGAACGAGGTGGTTTCAGTCCCTAATGGTCATCAAGAGATGAATATAATTTGGTTACCTAAAGGACAACTAACTTGCTGAGTTTGATCCTCACATGTTGTCTCCACCAACTCCTTCCATTTAAAATTATATGCCATTTAAAATATATGCCACAATTTAGAGCAACAAAAAAGTCAGGAAAAAAAGTTCTAAGCAAATAATTTAGCTAATATCAGTGAAAAATTCTTCAATTATGTATTACTCATAAACCTTCTAGCTACCCCTACAATGAATAATAAATATTGAATAGTTGCTGTGAAAAGGTTCCTAACATACTGCAGCTAAAAATTGTTCAGGTTGCTGTAGGAAGACTCAAAGTATATTTTTTTATTCCCTTACACATTTTTTAAGTTCAAAATTTGCACAAAACTTCAGCAAGAAATAAACGAATGGTAAATAAGTTGACACCGAATCCCTGTACATTTTGTATCCTTACTATGTGAATAGAGGATTTCACCTTTCATACTGTTGTGAACACTGAAAAATTATTAACTCACGTGACTATATTAGACATAATTTTGTAAGGCTCACAATTTTTTCTGAATTCTCAAGAAAAAAACCATACAGAAATGTATATATTTCCTCAATTTTTAGAAATGCTTATAAGGTACTTACACATACTTTTTATCTTGATTATTTCACTGTGCAAGGTATCAGTGAAGAATTTCACTTGGCATACTGCGGAAAACAGGAATGAGAAAGAATAGTGAGAGGCCTGGCTTATTGTGTCTTCAACAAGTGTTGGATGCTCTTTTCCTTTTTTTCCCACATAGACATTATTTTGACACTCTTTACCTGGTACCAATAGAGATTAAACTTTGGAAAAAAAGTACCTGAAAGACATGTGTCACAGAATGTGAAACAACGGGATGAGAATGAAAATATCATTTTTTCCTTTGCCTCTGGTCTGATGTGATTCATTTTTCAGACCTGTTTTCATTTGGAAGCTCAGATTTGTTTTCCTACTTGACCAGGGTGCTTCTCTTTGACAACTGTGGTGTCAAAATAATAGTTTTGACACTGCCTATCTGTGAAATCACTTGGAAAACTGAAGATGGTGAAGAAAATAACAGCCTATTATCAAAAATTCATAACAGCCTATTATCTGTTTAAATAATATATATATATACTTTATATAAATCTGTTATAATATATATTATATATAAGTTTATATATATTATATCTTTTATATTTTATATAAGTTTACATATATATTGTAAGTTTATATATATATATATATATTGTATATCTGCAGAAGTTTCATGTATTACTGTGATTTAGGTCCTACCTGCCTAAGAAAGGTTTTCTAATTAAGCATATATTCAGTTTCCTATACCCCTCTATATTAATGATGGAAACCTATGGCAGATTATGTATCTTTACATCTCAATCTTCGTAATTGTCACCAATTTCATATTCCCATCTTTAACAAAACAGCCATGAGTGAGTAATCACCTCAGAGAAGGATTCACATTTGCACTGCAGGCTAGATGATACACAAAGTATCAAAAGCTAGAAATTGCAATTTACCAAGTAATCATAGGCCATAAAAAACCCAAATAAATCCATGATCATAGGCTTCTGAAGTAGTTAGCAGACTTTGAGCGCTATTAGTATCAAGTACCTTGTCAAGAATTTTTCTCCCTTTTTTTTTTTTTTTTTTTTAAAAACGCAGATGCTGTCACTTTGTCTTGTTTTACTTGAGGAATTCCTGTCATTTACTGCTCCTGTCTACCTTCGTGTTAATGAGTCAATGTTATGACACACATTTATGTGGAAAAATCATTTTGACTGAAGTTACTGAGAGCAACAGCAAAAGTAGTAATTTTTGTTTGAAAAGAACAAGAAAACATTCTTCCCTCTCCTATCAGACACAATATTATTTGATGTACACAGAAGAGAAAGCTTAACAAAAGTTACTCATGATGACAGTTGGTAAACTCATTTAATATTGTAAATACTTCTGATCTTAACACTAGATGTTAGTCTGATGGGGAGTATCTGCCATCTGGTGTCTAAATATGCAGTGTAATTCAAAGGTGAAGAATTGGATGCTCAAGTGTCGAGAGTTGCCTTTATTGTTCCCAAGTAAAAAATGTCCCAGTTCCTATGAGGTCTGCAAAGCTCATGTGATTTTGCTTACCCTGAAGAGCTGGTATCAGTTACAACAGACATTATCTTGCTGAATGCAATTTGGGGGAAGGGGGGTGGAAGAAGGAAATTCACCAAAATGCAACAATAAACATACTCAATTTGGTCAATCCCGGCCACCAAAAAATGGTGATCTGCCTACTGAACAGTGATGATATGGTATCTTACTAAGCTGCCAAAGACAAAGAATGGTTAAAACTCAATATTTGCCAAGAAAAGAAGGACTGCAGCTGAATGTCTGGTTGAAATCACACCCAGATATAAAACATAGCTTTTCTTCCTGCTTAATATGTAATTTACACTAAACTAGATATCCTTGCATTTACACGTGTATGTAATTAGACTGTGAGGGATCCATCAAAATTGCCAAGATTCTGTGTTTCTTTCTTTCCTCCTTCCCTCTGCCCTGTGGCCTTTAATGGTTACTTTTAAAATCTTCTTTCATTTTATCCTTTACTGCTATCTTGTGGTATGTGGTGGAAACGTCATTCAGTATCTTTTTTTCCTTCCTTTTGCTTACTGTTAATAAAACTGTTTAAAGAATTTGCTTTAAAGCAAAGAACAGCAATTAATTTTGTTTTACTTAGGCTTCCATTAAGCCTTACTTTATATTTCTCTGGTTTGAAAGTACAAGTGGAGTATGAACATCACTGACATAAGTTTAAATCCAAAACCTGACTTTTGAGAAAGAAAATGTAGTTCTGAAAACTGCCCATTTGTGGCACAGCACTTAGGTGTTAGTATGGGAAATTATTAAGTATCTGTCCCTCAGAGTACTGTTCATAGAATTCATATCATAGCTTTCACTTTTAGCAAGTGAAAACTACACCACAATCTAAGGTGTTCCCCTCCACAATCCTGCTGGTGAGGAATACATTTTGTTCAGGTAGTCCAGTTTGCTAGCTGCAGTTCAAGATGCAGAATGAGATGCAGAGTGAGAGGAAGCAAGAGAACTTCTGTGAACTGCCAAAAAAAGGGTACAAAGACTGGGTGCCAGCCAGGTGAATGGACACTGAGAGATGCAGCAGGAGCTCAAGACTCGAGGTGGGAGTGAAATTTGCACTCGGGTATAGACTGTGAAATATAAAAGCCCAGAAATTCCTCTGTTAGGGATTTCAGAGGCACCAGCTCTGAATGTTACTGCATCTTGAATAAATTTCTTAATGGAACAAGACACCTGAGAACTTAAACTTTATGGAATTTCCCATCTGCAATGGGAAACCATGGATCAAAATGTTAAAAAAACCTGGTCTGACTGTGTGAGTGTGGGGTGTGCACAGAGTCAGGTGGGCCTCCCCTCGGATAACTGGAGCCACCCGCTGTGAAAGGGGCTTCGGTCCCAGCAGTAAAATCTCTGGCCCTGGGAGTGTGACTGCCAGAGTCCAGTGAAGTGTCCTTAACACACCAACATGTTTCCCATCCATCTCTTGAATTCTAAAGAGACTGTGACACTGACATTTTCCAAAGAGTTAGAATAAAAATCTATAGGTCAAGGGGTCTAAAAGAGTAAACAGGAAGGAGGAGTGGAAACTTAAACTATAACAAACTTCAGAATGGATAACAGAAACAAAATTACTGGAAGCACTGGTTTATCAATTGCTTTTAGTTTTATTTAAGATGGGTACAGGATCTGACATAAACTTTATTGTTGAAAAGGGACTTTTCCAGAGTCTACTTTTTCAGACAATACACAGATTTTCTTAAAAAAAAAAAATAAAAATTTGCAGAATGTAATTCAGAAAAAGACAACCAATGCAGAGCTCTCTTTGTTACCATCTTTAGTGATAAATTAAATGCCAAAATTTTCAGATTTCTGCCATTTCTACCCATTCAGATACTTCTACTATTGGCTTTCCATTCTTTTCTCTTTGGTGTATATAGCATTTATCTAGCTCTTCAGCTTTAGTAATCAACAGAAACAATGTAATATTTTTCCTTCTGCTCTTTATTTCCCATATCTTTTATATGCATTTCAAATTTTTGTTTTCTATTTTCTGAATTTCTTTTGCTTTCTGCTTAGTTTTGGAAGCTGAGATACTGTTTCTATGACACTGTTAATTGAATTTACCACATCAAGGATGATTAGAGTAAGTAATATGAATCTGTACAACATCTGTTACATTTTACTGGTTTGTCTAAGACTACTACTGTGGTCTGGTTTGTAGAAAAGACCTTTCTATAAAAATTAGGGAACCAAAACCAGTAACCTAAACATGTCACCTTCAGCTGTTTTACCCTGCCCTCCCTGTGTCCCCACCTGATGAACAGTCCAGGTAAGATTCATTGACACTAGAAAAAAGGAGATGCATAGTACTTTTCATGTGAAGCCTCATGTTTTTGGTAGATATTTTCGGGTTCTTATTTTACAGTAAATAATGTAGAAATTAAAATTCTAATTATTTGTTTTTATACACTAGTTAAAATTGTCCACAAAACATTACATATTTCCATTAGCTTCAGTGATGCTACTGCTTCTGCATTTTTTTGGCTTCATATGAGTACCTTCTAAATTCATTATTTTACTGAAGACTGGTCACCACATGAGAGCTCATGTAGTTTCAGAAATGCAGAATACATTGTGGACCTTTCATGTCATATCATCTTTTTCTAAACATTTATCACTAACTATTTGAAAAGGTATTAAAGTCACTGGCTAAAAAGATCCTTTAGTGGTAAAGATTTAAAACCCTTAATCACATACAGAAACGAGCCAAGTTTAAATCTAGCCAAACAGTAGTTATAACAAGATTATTCATGTGTAAAACTAACTCAGTCTTTTAGCATAAGGGTTAACGTACACAATATGTGAAGAACTCATGTAGGTATTGAAAACTCATTAAGGTACTGAATTAGTGATATATTGTTTTGTTTAGCAATGACTAATAATTAAATTTGTTATTTTTTAAACCACTGTGTGATTACAGTTTTCATTGCTGGCAGCACTAGGTCACAAATCTTCAGGTCTGTTCTGCTTTCTGTGTGTAAGCTTAATCTATTAAACTTACTAATTTTCTTTCTGAATGTGCATAGTTTAGACCCAAATATTCAAATATTAGCAACCCTCTTTACTTCTTTTAGTAAACCTGCTATGTGTCAGTTCTACTGTCCTTTTCCTGAAAAGTAACTTAAAGTGGTGGGAACGTCCATACACTGCTGTCTGTCAGATGCCTCTGCTAAAGTCTACTGCTGTTTGCTTACCAATTCTAACAATTTGGGCAACAGATATTGCTTTCACTAATATTGTACTGACTTTGGTCACTTCCTTGGCCTGCTTAATACAGGAAAAAGTGGCTATGGATGTGCAACAAGCCTAATATTGTTTTGCAACGAGTTAGATCACCCAGAGTGTGTATGATTACTCTTTCTTTCTCTTCATCTCGTATGAAATGCTGCCAATATGCCCAAAGTCTTCAATGTGAACTGAAGGAAGAATATCTGTACTCCCTCAGTACAATTCCCTCCTGAGCTTGATCAGAACCCTCTCTAGGCACTGAGAAATTATGAGAAACTCTGCCACTAACCCCCAGGAAGTCCCAACAGGTCACTGTCCTCTGGTACCACCTCTTCTCCTTACAATTTGGAGCAAGATGATCTATACCAGAATCCACTCCTTATAGCTGTCTTTCATCCCTGTCTAGATGGAGATCAAAAATAAATTTAAAATGCCCAAGTGCTCTATAATAAAAGAATTTTCAACAAAAAGAATAATTATTGTGGGGGTAGGTAGTGAAATAACACACTTTAAACCAGTCTTTGAAATGTTTTAGAAAGTCAAAGCAGAAGTTACAATGTACACAGAGGAAGGAACTCATGCAAACAATAAAACAAAACTGTTGGAAATTTAATTAAAGAATTCTGTCACTCTATGTTACATAGCAACTGTTAAAGAACAAATCTGAAGTTTTTCTTGTGTGCATGGACATTTGTCAAATTTATAGAAGAATAAGCTGTCCAATGACTGAGAAATACTGGGAAAGCTATAAAATATAAACTTAAGATTTATACCAGTGACAGGATGTATATATGCATATAAATGAAAAGAAGATGCATGAGAGGTTTTACATAAAATATTTTCAAAGTATAATTTTTTAAAAAATAATAATGATAACTTTTTTTCAAGTAAGATCTGAAATAGTTATATTAACAGTAGAGTATTTC
This sequence comes from Pachyramphus minor, assembly GCA_013397135.1. NCBI lineage: Eukaryota > Metazoa > Chordata > Aves > Passeriformes > Tyrannidae > Pachyramphus > Pachyramphus minor. Next base: position 270,875 of record VYXB01004105.1, on the reverse strand, counting down.
CCACAATCTAGGCATGGCTCATGTTGTATTGTCTGAAAAATATTCTCTTCATTCTTGTGGTAGAAAAGGTTATTCCAGATAGTGAATTTCTCATATCAGGTTACATCATCTGCACAACAAGCCTTCTCATTAACTACAGTAAAATGCATCAATTCGACAAAGGTTGCCTTTTTGCTCTTTGTTATCCACACTTATTTTTCTGAAGCTCTCCCATAAAACTGTTTCTAGGCTGTTTGATATTTTCTGCTTTGATGAAACTTATTAGTTATATCCAGTGGGACATGTCATTTTCTATACAAGAATTTCACATAATTAGCATTCCTGGAGGACTTCGGTGTTTGAGTGAACAGTATCTCCCTGAAATAGGATGTGCTCTGGGGGTTGATGTCCCACAAGAAAAGAGTCTCCAAGGCATATCTGATAAAGATCATCACCCAGACAGTAGAAGCAGTGGTCTCCAAGTTTGTTATTTAAATAAAAGCTTGTTATTTGAATTAATCCTCTCTAACTCACCACTACAAAGGGTCTGTTAACTAGAACATCAACATTTTGCTGGGATACAGGCAATGATGTAATTCCTTCCTGTACTTCCAACTGTGTTGAACCTGTTTTCTGTGTGTAATGAGATCAAAATTCCCCTCTTCTAACACTAAGTCAGTGTTTTATAGTTATAAGTCTTTGGTCTTCATATATTTTTTTTTTCTCTACTACCATTTAAGGTAAAAACTCCTTTACCTGAATAACTTACTTGTCTTAAATAACATTGTAGAAGGCTATTTTCATGTGCAAATTCTTGGTTATGGTATCTTACGGCAAAAATGCTACACACAAATGGAAATGAGATTTATATCAGGGTATGAATGCAATGATATGAAAGAAACAGATATGAAATGAGGCCCAGAATGAAATCTTTTGAAAAATCCAGAAGCACAACATGTATTTAAAATACAAAGAGAAGTTGGTCATATGTATTTGTATCAATGGTTCCAATGATAACTGAATGATCCTCAGGGGTTTAGAGAAGTGAAATTTTTCACTCTTTTGTGGAAGGCAAGATATAGGAGTGGAGAAGGAAACATGTGGCCAGACATATTACTAACATAGTGGTATAGGTTAAGATGTTGGCATAGAAGAACCAACATGGGCTGTGGAGGGTTTTTGCAGGCTTTGAAAGTCTGTGTCTCTTCTGGATCTCGGCTGAGCAGTTGCACATTCAGTGTTTCTCCATTCCAGTCCCAGTATTTCCTGACAGAAGGCTCTCTGTCATACTCTTGAGGATGTTGCATTCTTCACTTCTTCCTACCACCAGACATTTCCTCTGGGATCATGGAAAGTGATCCCAGAAGTCCGTGTGTATGCCCTGGTGTTGAGGGATAGAGGAGGAAGACATTTTAAAACAAAGACTGATAAACATTGACCTAGATCAAAAGAGCTGTGCCATTTCAAAAGATTGCAGAAACTCTTCTAGAAGCAAGTTTTCCTTGACTTTTTCTTATTAGCCAGCATTCTGCAACAAGTGCCAGTATGATCAAATACAGAACCTACGTCAGAGGTAAAAGAAGTGAGGTGGGGAGGTGAAAGCAATAGCTCTCTATTTTTTTGAAGTAGGCAATCCCTTGTAACTATATTATGTAATTTCTCTTTTACTAGACATTGGGCAAGTCCCTGCCTCTTTTTTAAAACATGTTAGAAATCTGTTTTTTCAAACCATTATCCAGTCAGTATTTTTCAGATGTTTAGTTTGGGTAAGATCAAAGGTATGGGTAAAAACTGTTAATTACCAATGTTTGTAGAATCTTCTTCTAAATGGTGTCTAAAAGTCGCTGGGTAATACCAGATGATGATTTAGGGGTTTTTTGCATAAATGTGTATGTGTGCAAACACAATAGGAAAGAAGTGAGTTGTAAATATACAAGCGTTGCGAGGCAGTTTTTGGAAAATGGCGGTATTTTCCTCTGACAAACTGCTTTACATTTGTCATTGTTTCTCTTCCCAGTAGATTTTTGTGTCTTTGATTTAAGAGGTGTCAGAAACTGCTTCTTTATAGCAGGACAGATATATTTTTGGTTCTTTATGAAAATAATTTATTGCTGGCTTGGTATTTGTATTTGGTATTAAATTTTAGCTGTCTCTTGTCAAAAACTACTGTATGAATTTTTTTGCTCTTGTAGAATGTATTCTAGGTATTAAAGGTATTGTTCATTTCAGGTCACTGAAACTATTGTGTCAGTCTTAGTGTTTTCCTCTTAAAATAACTTCTTTTTCTGAGCTGATTCATTATTTTTCATTCTAGTTTAGTTTATTCTGAAATGACATGTGGCAACCTTATTATTTTCTGCTTTCTTCCAAATCAGGATTAAACAAATTTAATTATATGCTATGTGAAAACCATTGCAATAGTCACAAGAAATCACAGAATTTAACAAAATTGATTATATAATTTCTCTTTATTGTGGGTTAGTTTCCAAAATAAGATATGGAAAAAAACCTTCTACTTTTATACAATGTTTACAGAAGTGTTTCAGATAATAGGAAGTTTTAAAAGACCTCACATATTTCCCAAAGATTCTTCACCTTTCCTGTCATCAAGACAGTCTGTTTCTCTTCCTTTTCAACTTGAAAAGCTATATTCTATGGAATAGAGTATAAGAATACAGAAAAGAGGACAAAGTTAGTTTCCTTCCAAACTAGCAGCTTTCAAAAAAATATGAGCTTGAAATCCTTCTGTAACATCACTTTCTGGCAGTCTGTAGAAATTAATTTAAAAAATTTTGTGCCTCATAAACATCCCTGTATGTCATATTGCTGCCATAACTGAAATGTTAATAAAAGATACTGTTTATTTTAGTGGCAGACTGTGTTGTTGGCCAAATGGCATCTATTCTTGGTCAATAACAGGCAATTGCACTGTCTAATTATGATCACCATTTTCTGAATCACAGGTTGTTAATAATTTGTATTATATCAGCATTATTGGAACCCACAGAACTTGAATGAGCGCAATACATACTTTTCTTATTATTTCTGAGTCCATTACATGTTTCATTTTGTCTTTCATTATGTCTATGATAGACTTCAGTAGACAGGCATTTACAGATAAGGTTGTTGTGCTTTGGGTATTTTTTGTTTGGATTTCAGGTTTTTTTGTGGGTGTGTGTGTATTTTGTTTGGTTTTTTCCTGATTATAAAAAAAAAAAAAAAAGTACTCTTTGTACTTTTACAGCTGTTTTTTAAAAGCAAAATATACAAGTCCCCCCCTTATAACTTTGCCAGCTGACACTTTTCCGTAGATCATATGATTGTAATTGTTGAGTGACTGTGCCTAGTAGTTTAGAATCTCCTTTGTGTTCATGGTGGACTGAACTGTAGATACCAAAAGCATGGAGACTTGTTGACTGTAACAGAATGGAGACTTCACCAATCTTTTTCCCCTGAATATCACATCCTTCCAAGAAAATGGAGGAAGAGTGCTGCTTCTTTCAGCTCCTTAACGTGTTCTCTTCGCGTCTGAAATGTTTATGTAGTTTTTGCAGCTGACTTTTTGCTGTTCTGGTATAATATAGTCAGGTATAGTCTTTTTTCACTGGCTCTTCAGCCCATTCAGTATCCCAACCAGCCTGTGTTTCTGACTCTTAAAACACAGACTGCAGTATGGTTGTAAACTGCAACATCTATATGCTGGAGAGGAGAGGCGCCATAATGAAACCTACAGTCCTATTGGGATAACTTTTTGGAGTCTACAGCATTTATAGCTGTTCTATGAATTCCAAGTTAATGATGATAGAATGCCATGGTTTGTAAAGTATACAAAATGTTGCGCACTGAGGTAAGGAAGGGTTTAATAGTCTGGTAAGGGCAGTAGTAATATCTGTTGCATAGTATCTGCTGAAGACATAAAGTTTAAACAGAATCTTTTGTGTACACAAAAAACCCCAGAAAACAAAAAACAAACCCAAAAAAATCAAATCAACCAACTAAGTAAATAGAAACCCAGAGGAAAAAGAAAATGGCAGTGATGCAAAGGGAAGAATTGTTTTATGGAGCAAGGTGTTGAAATTTCTCCAAAGAATTGAGTTAGAGGCTTTTTGTCAAGAGGGAAAACTGAACCATGTTTCCTCAGAGCAATACAGAAGATTCTTCTCTTGACATCAATAAAACATCAAAATAGTAAGTGTCATGAATAAAATAAGAAACGAGAATATATTGTACTACATGAGAAACGGAAGTTTTAGAGAATTGTGGTAGATAGATTGAATTTTGGATTTTAAGTTATTTATTCTGAAGGTTTATGGTTAGGATTGGTATGACAGTTCTGGTGTCCTTACTCAAATATTAAAAACTTTCTTGAATTTCAAAGAAAATGAGTAGTTAATAACACAAATTATCAGTACTTTTTTATTATAATTCAAGAAGAAAAGTAGTAGTAGTATACCAGAACAACAAAAGCTAATAACCCCATTCTATGAATAGTGCTTAGTTAAGTCTAGTGATTTTACTTCTACACAATAACTTTGAGAAATTACATTTACTAGAGGCATATGTTTGTTTTCTAGAACATGTTATTACCACAGATTACCATATAATAAAATCTTTTATTCTTTCTACACCAATAGATTACAAATAGAGAAAGTGAGGAGAGTAGAAAAAAGTGGATGGGTTGGAAGTGTGGTATACACAACACTGGAACAAAACTATTGAAAAATTTTGTCTATTAACCACAGGTACAAAGATATTTCACCTTGAGGGCAGCCTATCCTTAAAACAGTGTTACAGAGCATCCTCTGTGAGACTTACAGTCTCACATAAACTGGAAAAAATGACAGTACAGTAATAACTGTGAGCAGTTATTTATTCTGCAAAATATGACAATTAAAAATATAAGAATTTTTATCAGTCTACTCTAAATATTGTAGGTAGACCTGTATCTGTCTTCCAGAGTTACGTGAAAGGGTCTATAAAAAAGGGTCAGCAAACTTCCAGGAAAGATGATTTTTAGTTTTTAATAAATATTATGAAGCTATTAATTGCATAAATGACAATTAGATTCTATACTAAGAGGCTAGCCAAACATTAAGCTGCCAGGTTTAAATGAGTCTAATACAAATTGGAAACACCTGAATGTATTGTTCTTTCATAATAAAAACCCCACCACACTGAAGAATGTACTATCTAAACTCCTTCAGATTGCCACTAGATGGTGACAGTAACTTTTAAACAGTGTGGACTTGATCAGCTATGTTGAAGTGCAATACTGAAAGTTGTTTTGCAGACTGGTATATATAGTCTGGAAGCAATAATATCCACTCATTCTGTAAAACCAGGGAGAGATGCAACCATTTTTCATTTCAAAATAATTTTTAGAGTCATTGCTGACTAAAGGTCTAAAATAATTCTCTGCCTTACCCTCTTACTACTGTGGAGAAAAGGGCTGGCTACTTATGAAGAATTTATGAACATAGCTAGATCATGTAGGAAAAAAATCAGGGAAACAAAAGTGCAATTTGAAGTTAATTTGGCCAATTCTGTTAGGGATAATAAAAANTAGAGTCATTGCTGACTAAAGGTCAGCAATTCTCTGCCTTACCCTCTTACTACTGTGGAGAAAAGGGCTGGCTACTTATGAAGAATTTATGAACATAGCTAGATCATGTAGGAAAAAAATCAGGGAAACAAAAGTGCAATTTGAAGTTAATTTGGCCAATTCTGTTAGGGATAATAAAAAGTCCTTCTTTAAATATGTTAATAACAAAAGGAGGGGCAAGGAAAACCTCCATTCTCTGCTGGACTTGAAGGGAAATATAGTTAACAAAGATGAGGAGAAGGCTGAGGTACTTAATACCTACTTTACCTCAGTTTTTACCAGTAAGACAGGTGACCCACAGGACAACTGGCCTCTGGAGGTGATAGACAGAGACAGGAAGCCAAACAGCCCCCTTGTATTCCAGGAGGAATACACAGACTTACTGAGCCTTCAGGATCCTCATAAGTCTATGGGACCAGACGGGATCCATCCTAGGGTGATGAGGGAGCTGGCAGAAGAGCTCACCAAGCTGCTCTCCATCATCTTCCAACAGTCCTGGCTCACTGGGGAGGCCCCAGATGATTGGAAATTGGTGAATGTTACCCCAATCCACAAAAAGGACCACAAAACGTGCTGTGTAGTGTACCATAGTAAGGAAGTAAATATCACGAACATGCATTTTATAGTTCAGTATCAAAAAGGACAATAACAGTCATAGTTTGGAACACTTCAGAAGTTGCAAGGCATAATTTGGAACATGAATTTATTGAAATGTTCTGTTTGAGCATGTTTGTTTTTGTGTTTCCTACCATCTTAGCAATACTATGCAGTAGTTTCTGGTTTGCAGAGTAGAACTGGAAGTTTTGGCATTGAGAATTGTGTGTAATTTCATGAAAACACTTTTCGTGTGGAATATGAGCTGCACTTTGGAAATTCTATTCTGTAAAACATCTCACCAGGCATTAAAGTGCACACATACAGGTTTTGCTGAATAGAGGCTACTTAATAACTTTGAGTTCTGTTAATAATTACAAACAAAATATTCTACTGATTTCAGTGATCTCATCAAAACAACAACAAATTACATTAGTTTTGAACTGGATAGAATTTAATCTCTGGAGATTAAAATACTTTTTGGGCCCAAAACAATGCATGATTTGAAATTGGAATCTAATTTGGCATCATTCAGAAGACAGAAAAATTGTTCCATGCTCTTTCTCCTCCTTCTGCTCCCTTCTCTTCCCTCAGATGTTTAAGGCTACATGTAAATCTTTTCAATTTCTATTAAAATCTGTGTAAGGTAAATATCTGCAACTAATAAGCATTTTCTGTTAGTGCAATTTTCTAGCCTTTTAGACATCTCTTATCAGTCATTCTTGTTAATCAATGTGTATACAACACCCTTCATCATCAAAAATTTTCTCAAGGTCCTAACTCTGAGGCTTCTGATCTACTCATATATTTAACAGAAGATTTAATAGGCTGCCCAATTACCTCTCTTAGGGGCATGTAATCAAATGCATGCCCATCTTCTTTAATGTACCTGAGGTCCAAAGACCCCTATTTACATTAAGGTTCAATCTGTTCCTGTTTAAATGTAGTTACCTATCCATAGGTATTAACCTGTAACTGTCTTAACAGATGTCATTGAGTCTTCCATCACTTATTTTCCTTAGCTGAAGAAAGATTTATCAGTATTCTTCAGTGTAGTAGGCCATTAAATTGTAAATTTAAGACATGGTGAATTCAGGTTGAAGGTCTCATCAAAATCACTGACAGCAAGACATAACTCATCTCAGATTTGCTCAGTTTGCAAACTGATACTTGTAGAGATTTAAAACTCTGAAGGTCAGCCAATTAATATCTATCTGATAAAGATGACTAGATGTGGTTTTCAAGAATAGCTACCTTCTACTATGAATGAAAATGTTTTGTTTTCTGAGTCTATGTTGAAAGTTTATTTCCTCTAGGGTAATGTTCCCCATTGCTTTATGCTTCTTAAAATCACTTGCACGATCATTACCCTGTAACAAATCTGCTTGTTATCAGATGAACATCAGTGTTGAATTCCATCTTATGAAAAAGTCTGATACATCTGGCACTGTCTCAGTATGATGAACATTAGTGGTTTAGTTTGGAATGGAAGTCTGTTTTTCATGTGAATAATCTGGTGATCTTGATTTGTGTGCTTTGGTTGATGTTGTGGAGAAGTCTCTTTGTATTTGTACTGTATTACCCTCAGAAAAAATCAAATTACAGATGATTTACAAGAGCACATCAACTGTCAGTTGATTCCTTGAGCCATAGTGGAGCTAGTTGAAATAACCTATAAAATTCCTACAGTGTGAGTAGTAAGTTCTCAAAGCATTTATACAGATACACTGATCTTGTTTGTCTATGCTACATGCTAAAATGTGGTCTTACAGTATCATATTCCAAAAATTTTTGCCTACTTATAAAGTTGCGGGTGTTGGGTTTTGTTTGGTTTTGGGGTTTTTTGGGGTGTTTTTTGTTTGTTTGTGGTTTGCTGTTGTTGGTTAATTTTTGAGGGGTTTTATAGTAGTACTAGTAACACCAAATCTCTTTACAATTATAATCTCAGTGGCTAAATAAAAATATTCCTATTACCCAATAAACCATATATTCAAAGGTGTAACTAACAATTGGTAAGAGTGAGATGCTATACCCATAAAGTCACTTCTTTAAGTTATGAATGCTATTAAAAGAAGACCAGATGTTCCGCTGAGCTGATTTTGCTCCCAGTATTTTTCCTGTAGGTACTATAAGAAGTAATTATTCTGGCTTCAAAATAATGAAGTCAGCTTGGAAGGTGGCAAGTTTTCAATAAACATGCCAAAAATTAGCTCTTTTATAAGTGCTGTTTCTTAGAGTTAGCTGAGGAAGTATTATTTTCTTGTTTATTTCTTTATAAAAAAGGCATTCCAGCTAACTAGTTTGTCAAGATTATTGACCCATGAGTAAACAGCACTCATTATAGAAACAGAACTACTGTACAAGCTTTAGATAATTTGATGTGAACACTGTTCATAATTCCTGATACTGAAAACTACTTATGCCAATAAATATGCTGACACATCCCTACTTCATTTATCAAGTCTGGCTCTGCAGTGGTGCTGAAAGTTCTCAAGCCAATATTTCACAATATGAAACAAGGAATGGGCCAAACTGTGCTCTCCAAATACCTTCCAATATTTAACATACTATTTCTATAGGTTTTTGTGGAACATCATGAGCTTTTAATACCTTATAATTACTTTCTTGAAAGGCATATGAATTGAAAAATCTGAATCACGAAGTATAAACACTGCTTTCTATGTTTGTACCTTCTATGTGTTTCTGGTTTTCTGTACTGTTTCATTGTGCTCATACTTCATGTGTTTACATAAATTCAAGTGATTTTAATGTAGAATATTTAATTTCTGCTTTTCACTTTCAGTCAACTGCTGTGTTTACTCAGAACTGAAATTTTTGTTAGTAGGTCAGCACAAAGCTTTGCAGTTAACACTCATTTATTTATTTAATGTATGTACATGATAAGAAGAATATTTCCAGCAGGGAAGCCTACAGGAATTCTTGGAAACATCTGTAGTTTGCATCACCAGATAATGAGATAAAAGGTATAATAGATTCTCTTTTGCCCTAAAATGTGTCTTAGTTTGTTCCTGTTGATGCAGAAAGACAATTGCCGTTTCTTTTATACAGTGATGGAAAAGCTGGTTATATGGCCATGAGTGGTGCTGTTGATGGATGTTTTGCACCGTATGTACTTCCCTTGCTGTTAGAAAAATGTTTTACTGGAACCATAAAATCTGAGAACTAAAGTTATTTGTTTTAATAAGAGAAGAATGTACTAAATTCGTGGTCATAGAAACCACCAATAATAAAAGACAGGCCTATTTTACTTAAAAATAACAACAACACACCCATCAACAACCCCAAAACTTTTTCTGTTAACTTTATTTGTCATAGCTTATGGACTTTATTTCTCCCTAGACATCTACTGTTTACTATTTAAGAGGTGTTTTCAGAAGACATTAAAGGAAGAGAGAGATTTAATGCTGCAAAAAGGAATTGATGTTGTATTACTATATGGTAGGAATTACACAGGAAAAATTATTCAGAATGGTGCTGAATAAGTGAGAAATAATTCTAACTTTATATATTACATTTGAAGCATTGCCTGCTCCAGTTGCTTAGGATAAATAAATCAAACTCCTTTAGTTAGAACTTTTGCAATTATTTTTTTTAACCAATGAGACTTATATCTTTAAGCTATCCTTTAAAATTGTACTTAATTTCTCAAAAATTGAAGATTATAGCATAAATACAACACAAACATTATTATAGGAGTAAAATGAATTTCAGGGACAAAAACCAGGGAGGAAAGGGTCATAAAGTTTAATAAGTACTTGTGTGATGAAATATAATGGAAAGACAAAAGGAAATAAAAAGTAGCATAAATGGATTATTACACAGACTCAGAGAAATAAAGAGAATGATTATCTAGTGAATTTTTCAAATTATGTCATCTTTTGCAAACTGCTCTATTTGTAGAGCACATGCAAAGAGGGGTCTGGTTATCGTGTAGCCTGATGAGTCTTCACCAGGCAATGGGTGAAATTTAGAGCAATAGAGCTTGTTTTATTTTATTTTCATCCAGACAGATCCAACTTACAGATTGAACAATAACTCTACAAAAAGCCTAGTGGGAAAGAGACAAACTAATTTGGCATCATGAAACGTTACCTGTGACATGTTGAAAAATAAAGGAACTCTCCTTAAATCTTTGTGGAAAACCACAAAGAATCGCAAATGATTTTGGTTTCTCTACCCTTAGTATCAGATATAGCTGTACTTCTCATCTAGATAATTGTACCTTGCTGATGGATGGACAATGAAAGGAGAAGAATAATATGGGATGTATTTTTAAAAAAAAAAAGTGAGACAGGACTGTTTACATGTAAAGTACTGCCTTTCTTATTGCCAACACCACAAAATGTGTATTTCAGAAATTTATTTGAGTTTAAGATTTGTGAGTTCCCTCACTAAATTTTCTTTGTATAGTTCAGGAGAGTAGATATCACTGCAGAATATTACCATTTTAATTAAGACTAAAATATATCTGTCCTCTAAAATTGTTGATTTTGGTAAGTAGGAGTTAGTGGGGTTATATGTGTTTTTAGGGATGGAGTATCAATATTAATCAGTAAGGCAGTTGCATTAAGAGTATACTGCTAAGCAGTGCTAATTGGAGATGTGTCATCTCCTAAATATGATGGTGTCAGGCATCAAGTAGATGTAAGTCTGGAACAGGCTCAAACCTGTATTATGTGCAAGTATCAAATCTGTGAGATTCAGCCCCAAAAGAACTCTTGCACTCTCAGTCAATACCTATATTCCTCCTGGGTCACTTGTCCTTGCTTCTACCTGCTGTACCCTTCATTTTTACATGCAATTTTTTATCAGGAGCTCCTTTTTCACCCATGCATGCCCTCTGCCACCTTTACTTGATTTTCTGCTCATTAGGATGGACTATTCTTGAGCTTGGGGGAGGTGATCCTTGAAAATCGACTAAGTCTCCTTCTCTTTAAAACACTTTCCCATAGTATTCTTCCAAGTAGAAGCCTAAACAGGTCAAAGTCTGCTCTCCTAAAGTGCCTGTTTGCCTGATCTCCATCATCTCATTATCGCTGCAGCCAAGGCTACTCCCCAACCTTATATTGCCAACCAGTTCTTTCTCACTTGTAAGTATGATGTCTAGCAGAGCATTTCCCCATATTGACTTCTGTATTACTTGTGTCAGGAAACTCATGCCCTTGCCTATGCCTGATGTGTTGTCTCTCTAAAAGATAGTGGTGGTTCAAGTCCCACATGAGGGCAAGAGCCTGTGAACGTTAGATTTCTAATTGTTTAAAAAAGCCTCATCTACTTCACCCTGATCAGACAGTCTGTATCAGACACCCATCCCAAACAACATGGCCCATGTACACCCACCAATCCTAACCCATCAGCTCTTAGCTGGTTCATTGTTTCAGCTTAGTTCAATGTATTCTGCTGATCTATGCAAAGGGTGACCCTTCATCCACACCTAACTGGCCTGCCTTCCTAAAAAGCCTGTGTCCTTAACAGCAGCACTCCAGGCCTGCAGCTGTTGCACCACACAGCTGTGATCCCATTGAGGTTGAACTCTGCAACTGCATACAGGTTTCCAATTCCTCCTGTTTTCTGTGCTGTGTGCGTAAGTGCAGGCTCTTTGGAGAGCATCCAGTCATACCTGAAAAAGTATAAGAGCTTTTGCCATGATGCTGTGCTGAAGACTTACAAATGTTTATGTGCATGTGTTCAAAGTGGACCTCTTTCACTGCTGTACCCTTTTCTTGCCAGCCTTGTCCACCACTGTGATTCCTGGTTTAAAGTTCTCTCTACCAAGATGGTCAGCCTGGAGCAAACATGGGTTTGCCCCACTTGTTCAGGTGGGTCCATAAAAAGTATTTGCTTTTTGTTATAGAAATATAATCTTAATTCAATACTAAATCTTAAATGTAATTTCTCAGCTGTCTCTGTCATTGAAGAATAAATCAGTGCTGTGTCAAATACTGCAAAAATATTAGTGTATCATTTTTCTGATATACTAAGATGACATTAAAGCTTTAATTCAGAAGACTCTGTGTGGCAATCCNAGAATAAATCAGTGCTGTGTCAAACACTGCAAAAATATTAGTGTATAATTTTTCTGATATACTAAGAGAAGACTCTGTGTGGCAATCAATTCAACAAGGGTCATTATGTTGAGTTAATGTTTGTCCCAATACACATATGAGAGACAGCAGTTATACGACCAAGCTGACTAACGTCAGCATGTATGTATTGAAAGCCTGGAAGAAAAGAATCTGGGGTTTTAATACTGATAAGAAAATGGCTGATGAATTTATCTTTGGGGCAGAATGATGACAGTCCGGTGCCATTTAAGATTCTCGGTTTATTAGCTTTTCTATCTATTAAATTTTTAGTGGTCTTCATATTCAAACAGATTAAAGACTAACCTTAAGCATAACAGCTTTTTGAGAGAGAGTATAACACCTCAGTTATGTTTCCTTGTACTTGTATCTTTCCTTCCCTCTTATTGCCCCCCTCAGTTTCCTGATGATTATTTTCTCTCTTCTCTCATCACTCTTTTAAATTTTATTTTCCTGTTTTGTAAATGAACCAGGAATTTTTTAAACTATATAGTATGTGAATATGTCATCATTCCAGGAGAAAAAACATCTTCATCTCCTAGTATCTTAAAAACTAAATATTGTGGTGCTGTAGTCTTTGTCAAGTATAAAATTTTGGTTACTATTTCTGGAAACAAATTAATAGTTAATAGAAGAGGTTAAAATAGCTACAAAAGATGCAAGATAAGGTTTTAAAAGAAATATTTTTGCTTCTCTAGCACCTTGAAGTTTACATAGTTATTTGCACCTCTGTGAAGTCACTGAAATAATCCCTGATGATAAAATTCCTATCTTGTCACGTTGGAATATAGCATTTGCCTGAGCTGGGTTATGGAAGAAACATAGTTATATGTCAGTTCTTCTCCACACTTACTACATTGATTGTCAACTACAGATATTTGAAAATAAATAATCTCTTTTTTAATTTTTTACTTGATTTTTTAAAAAAGAGCAGCAGAACCCCTTTCCACATGTAAAACTCTTGTTATTCTTTGTGATTGTTCCCTTCATTATTTAAAATCATATTCTTGCTTGATCAGACTTGCCTGGGACTCATTGTGGTAACTGTGATTACTGAGGAACTAAGAGCAGGTTAAAATCGTTCAAAGCAGCAAAAAATCATTCAAAGCCTAGTCCTAACTGTCATAAGACCATAATTGCTACAATTTTATTTTTCTTTTAATTATTTCCAGCTCTTCTTTGAGGCAAAAAAAGTTACTATTCAATTTTTTTTTATTCTTTTGATGTGGTATCACTAACAGTGTAGTGAAGTCACACAGAAAATCTTGCACCTTTCCTTCCACAAGGAAAACCTTGTTCCTTTTTTTTATTGTGGGAAATGTGTTTCATAATCCTTAAGTTTTCATTATGATTAGTTGTTGGAATTCACAATATGCTTTATGCAAATCTTATTTGGGCAGTCATCATTTACATGTTTTATAAAAGGAAACAAACAACGTCTTGCTGACTTTCTTCTCCACTTTGCAGAACACGCTTGAAAATGCTCCATCATCAATGTAGCTACTGTGTCTAAAAGCTTTTTAAAAGCCATGTAAAACTACTTGAGACAGAAATAATGGTCCTTTCTTCACCAGCAGTGAGAAGAGAATGGGAATGGGGAACTGCTGAGAGTAAGTAAAATGCATAAATATATTAAAAAAAAAAAGAAATCTTGCCATTGTTTTTCAGTATAAGTATGTTATTTTGTAGCAGATTGAGGTATGTTCTCTATAATAGGGATGTATCTTGCTTTTAATTTTTCTTTTCTTTTTTGTTTGAAAAAACACTTATGAAAGGTGATGAGAGATTCAGATGGGGGAAGTGCTTCGTATGTGTAGATAAAGGATAGAAGTGAGACAATGCAGCAATGTTGTACTGAGTATATTTGGATGCTGGATTATTAGATATCCACTTGGAATTTGAATGTTTTGGAGTTTTTCTACTTTAGAGTACGTATGGAGGAATGAACTTTCAGTGGCATTCCTAACTCTAGGAAGAGTTATCAATATGGCCACACTCCTGTGCATCTGCTACTTGAGCATAAAAGCAGAGGTAACTGGCTTAGCCATGCATCTAAAAAGTGTAATGAACTGTATTATAGCTTGGGCTAAGCTTTGACTTACAGAAGCAAAAGGAGAAGATATTTGAATGTGTGGAAAAACACTTGGCTTGTATTTATTCTTCTCTGACATAATTTTAAAATGTCACTTAGGGCAGAAGGTATCCTTGGCCTAATCTGTAAGTATGTAATTACAGATGGTGAACAAATGTTGTTCTATTCTAGTATCAAAAAAGAATATTTGTGTATGTCCTAATATGACAGACCCAATGAATATATTTGCTGCATTTAAATTAGAGCATTTATTATTGGAGAAATTGTGAAAAAAAATATTTACAACACTGAATAGTTAAACAAAGTTTGCTCTTATTCTGCTAGGACTTCCACAATTCAATAGTCTAAACTAAAAATGAAAATCTGGGGGAAGAAAAGGAGGGAATAAAATTCTTTTAGCAGATGGGGTAGGAAAGAGCATGAAACAGTTGGAGAGTACTTAGGATATAACAGTGCCTTCTTGTATCTTTTTTTCTGTTTTGAGAGTAGAACAGAAAACCAGATTCAATAGGTGTCCTGTCAAATAAGTGCCTACCTACTTGAATTACAGATGCGGTTCTTGTTGGGGTATGTTTTTATCTCTTTGCCACACACATATTTAGTTTGAGATTCTTGTAATTCTGGTGTGCAGCCTTTATGGTGCCAAACAAACAACTTCTTAGCTCCCCTGTCTGCATTTTTGCATCTGCTATAGCTTTTCATGTGATGTGCCTGCCTCACTTGAGTCAAAAGGATTCTGGAAACAATGTCTTATAATAGGTCTCCATAGGTCCCTTTCTAAAGGTTTCTATCATTCCTAGTTCCAGGACACCTTTTCTATCCCCCACTCTCCATTTTTATTTTCCTTTTTTTTTTAAACAGTGGTTTGGAAAAAATGTTTTTGTAGGATGAAAACCACTCTATTTTTCTCATTCTTTCTCGAACTCGTAAGTACCTTCTTCAAGTAATCCATCTTCCAGAACAAAGTGGATTTAAATTATTTGGATGTGTTAGCTTGGTTTACCCTCACTACAGATCTTTCTGAGGTTTCTTGTATTTGCCTAAAAAACTGAGAAATAGGAGAGATATCAAAATGGACTTGCCGTATCTTTTTTAAAAAAAATCACAAATCATTTGCTCCATGTACCTCTATAGAAGTAATAACTGGCGCTTTGTTTTGGGTTTTGGTTAGGTTTCTCATTTTATTTTGGTTTTAATGCTCATTTCATTCATATGTCTTAAAAAAAAAGTCATTCTATTGATGTCTTATGAACACATGCAATAACATTCTTCAGTTTTCTAGATGACAAAAATGAAGTAAAAGGAAAAAGGAACAGAGCTGCTTTGTCTGCTGTCACTGAAGACCACTTTAAATTTCATTTTCCTCTGGTAAGATCAATTTTTTCCAGAGGGACATGGTCTCTGTGTCATTATGATAAACATGTGGGAAAAAGAAACAAAACAACAAACCTGACTCCAGCTTCATAGGAAATTATTACTTCATCCTGGTAACTGGGCTTCCTGAAGAGTTCTTGAAAAGTTTTGAACCTCATCTTACGCAAATTATTTTTGTCTACTTGTACTGATAATGGACACGTACTTCTAATACACTCTCAAAGTACCCCACTGTAGTCTTTGTCTGGTTTAATGTATAAACCTACAGCAACATTATATAGACAGAACACATTTCTATGTGTTATAAAGCCTCAACTAAAGTTACATGTTCACAATTAAGGATATTTTGTGTCTTTAGGACACTTAATTCATGTGTGTTGTTAAAGTGTCTCTAACTGTATGCAAATGTTTTTGACCTAATACTTGAACAAGGTAGTATAATTTTTGTAGGTCCACTTACTACTGCTAGTAAGAATCTTGATAAACTTCAGTAAAGATTACTAGAGGCAAAGGTATCTCTAGGTGTTTGTTTTTGGTTTTTGTTGCGTTTTTTTGTTTTGTTTTGTTTTGTTTTGTTTTTTGGAGGGGGGCTGGATTAGTTTGTTTGTTTGTTTGTTTTCTGGTGCTTTCTCTTTAGGAATAGTAATAGGAGCAAAAATTGCTCCTTGCTGAAGAAATTTCTCTGCTCTGATAGAACAGTCCTGAGATATGTAATTCCTTCTTTTATTTAAAGGAAAGTAAAGGATGCTGTTACCCTGGTACGGTCAGACACTAAGGTAATGGGGAATGAAGCAAGGAAGTAATCTTTGAGTTGAGTCCAGATGTTCCTCAAAATTAAGCTCAAGTGACACTACCTGAATGGCCAGAAGGTGTAGTTTCTGTTGGATTCTAAGGGAGTCAGTGATGCTTATTAAATAGTTAATCAGTAAACTAAGTACAGAGAAGAATTATTTTCTTACTGTAGCAATTATTTTAAACAGTCTGTTTAATGAGAAACAGTGTTTCTGGTTGGAAAGATTTGTGTTCATAAACATGTTAATTAAATAGCAGTATGCAATATAATTTTAGTTTTATATTCCTAAATGTAACACAGAATGTTGGGTTAATTCTGTCATAACTGACTATTTTTTAACCTCATGCTACCTTGAAGTATACGTAATGACAAACTTTCTGTGTGACAATTCTTTGAAAGAATGTGAAGATCAAGTTAGTGCAAATAAACATATTAAAATATAAAGTATTTCCAAATTAATTCTGATATCAGATTTTCCCGTGACTTTTTCTAAGATGCTATGCTTCATTGTAGAAGATCCTTTTGAAATCATGTCTGATGTTGACCCTGTTTAGTGCAAGTTTTTGTGGTTTTGTTTTTTTTTTTTTTAAATAGGAAGTCACGTTATCACTCCCTTAATTTAAATGTATATTTTATTTCAAAGACCAATTAAATATTAATTTGGTTTGCCAGCTACAGATAGAGGATTAGAAATATTTATATACAGGGAATTCAGAGACGGTAATTGAAATTATCCCCTGGCTTGCACAGATAGAAATGTTTAATAATGTTTTTGATAATTGTATCCAACTACATGTATATTGTGACACTAAGCAATTTCTTATATGTGTCTATTCTTTTATATGTCAAATTCCACAGTATGCTTCTCAATACAGAAAAATTTCAGGATCTGAAATTTTAAAGTTATCAGTAAAACTTCTGTCTATGAAGTTGGACATAAATGGACATGGAGGGAATGATAATCTCATTCTAACCTTAATATTATGTATATTAAATTGAGATTTATTATCTGTGATTTGTTCAGTAGACATGTTTATATGTCTCAATACACTGTGACAGAGCAGTAAAGAAAAAGGGTTTTCTGAACAGTAATCTCACCAGATTACATTGGGACATGGAATATAAAAAGTATGGCAAAATAGTGGTGCTTTATCTTCACCAATTCACTAGTTTAATTCTTATACCAGATGCTCCCTCATAAACCACCTGGAAGTTCTGTCAGAAGCATGGGAATTTTCCTCTGGTTCTCTATACATAGCTAGGCTATCAACAATTTTTCTTAAATTTGCTCTGTTCATTTTTTCTGCTTTGAAGCTCTTGGTAGCTGAGGAGGGAAAAACATTTTTATTCATTCGAGGAATTAATTGTGGTTATGAATACACAGTGCATGGTGAAAAACACAGGCAATACAGTTAAGAAATAGCAGAACAAGTTATCTGGTGTTTGTATGGGAAGTATTTCTACTTATTGTTGTCAAGCAAATCTTCTCAGTAGAGATCACAATATTTCAGAATCTGTGCTAAATGGCACTTGCAGTGAGAGGCAATACTAAGATCAAGGCAAACCTAGGAAAAAATCAAGATGAACCCTGGGAAGCAGATGACTTGAGATTAACATTAAAAGGCTATGCTAATCTGAATGTTTCTGAAAGTCTAAGATAAATCTCAATGTTAAAAAAATCATTAGCTAGTATAAATTATGCATAAGTGCTTTGCTTCTGTTCCATGGAGAAGGAGATGCCTCTACACGTTTTGTTGTTGAAAACCTATTCAGATTGTCTTCTGGAATGAAAAGATGTACATCACCAATGAAAGGAAAACTTAAAATGGTTCCCACACTTTTTCCATCATGTGCAGAAAATAAAAGTTATTAGGAGGACACTTGTTACTTCTGTATTGCCAAATTCACCACAAGGCAACATTTAGCATCCCACATGATTAGGGTGGGATTAGGGTGATCGATGATCAGAGTCTTGGCTCATGACTAAAATCAAATAAATCTTAAACAGCTTCCTAAATGCTGTTGAGTTGATCTCAACTTTATGTTTCGAATTATTTGAATTTATTCTAAATTCTGTTGTCATCTAGAAGGAAACATTTCCTTTTTTTTTTTTTTTTTTTTTTTTTTNTTTTTTTTTTTTTTGGTCATTATGTGGGAAAGAGAAAGGAAGCTGAACAAGAACAAAAAAACCATATTAAATCTATCCAGGAGCCATACTTTTCTCTATCTGTTGAAATTAACTGTATCATTCCCACTTCTACTATATTTATTATTATAGCATCTAAACAGAAATTAAATGCACTGATTTAAAGATTAAAAGAATTAAACTGACACAGTTCTATCTTACTCCATACAACATATACAAATGAATTTACTAGATGATTTTATTTAGTTTCCCAAATTATGATTGAAGTCATATATGTTGCCTTGAGTTTCGGTCTTTTTTTGATTTGAAGTTGGTCAGCTCAAAAAATGATAAAGCATATTTCTTTTTTCTTCATGTTCTAAACTATATATAAACATTATTTGGAATTCTGTCATGTATTTGTTGTGCATTGAACTTAAGGGCATTTTGACTGATGAACAAAAAATTTGAGAAAAAAAAAAAGCAGTTGGGCTCAGTGATTTTTCCGAGTCCCTTCCAGCTCAAGATATTCTATAATTTGGTGCCCATGTTGAAAACCTGGGATACCCTGAGAAAAGTGTGAAAGCTTAGCCTTAAATGGTTCTAGATTGAGTAGATTCAGTGTGTGATTTTAGTGACGGAGAAAAGAAAAAATAAAAAAAGGGAAATCTGCTTAATATTTGAATATATTAGCTTTTTGTTTTGCTAACTAGCCTTTATTTCTACTTTCACAAACATGTTTAGTTACAGAGAAGACAGGTTGACAGAATGTTATTAAGTCTTTTGTTGATGAAGATTAAAAACTAAGTCATTGAAATTGTTGATCAGTACCTTTCTGGGTGCTCATGGCTTACTGAATACAGTGTTATTTGCATAAAATACTGCATCAGCTGAAGAGCATTACAGCCTTTATCTCTGACCTAACAACTTAACAGGCAGGAATCCTTTTAAACTGTATTATTACAGAGTAGGATGAATACAGGTGGGATGAAGATGCATATTGTTCTTTTATTTGTTGTGGGTCAGAGTTCATGTCTCTTTAATTCTGCAGGAATATCTCTAGAATAAATGAGCTCTAAACTGTAGAAATGTAAGAAGCTCCTTCAACCTTGGGATCCTGTTCCTTTAGCCAGATGAACTAGTCAAGATCAGATGCATTAAAACATCACTGTCTGCTTGGATTTGCTTAGTGAAGGAAAGGTGCAATGCTGACTCCACAGCTGCTACATCAGTGTCTGCAAAATAACAGTGATGCAATAAAATTCCTGTGATTAAGAATGGAAAACAGACTATATAATTGAACAGAAATTACTTCACTGTCGGTAAAGTGCCAAAAGCTCATCAATCTGAAAAAAGCCTGTCTATCCCAAGCTTATGTATATATTGTAGCTATGAATGAGAAGAATCAGCTCTTTGACATGGCCACCTATATCAAAATGAGGTACTTCTGTCAGTAAAGAACTTTGTGAGCAACAGTGAAAGCTAGAATCTCTAATGTGCTCAAGCTGTAAAAATATGGGGAGCTCTTCTGCCACTGCAAAAAATGGCCCATGATGAATATTTTTTGTTCTTTTTATCTTTGAAATTTTCCTTTACTTAAATGATGGAATGGTTTAACTGTTTGTGTTTGTTGAAGAAAAGAAGGGTAAAAATTAGTTAAACAAAGATGAAATTAATAAGTTTGTTAGTTTCAAAAAAACCCACTTAATACCTCAGATTCCCTAGTGCCTTTTAATCCCAGGATGTATGTGTACACTTTAAGTTGGACCTCAAATTTGAACTGCAATTTACTTCAAATCCATCCTAAAATTTATTTTATAAGCTGAGTCTTGGAATTTTTTGGGTGCCCTATATTAGAGCAAGTAAACACACAGGTTTTGATTCTCAAATGGAAGAAATGACTAGTCAAAATGTCAAAGTGCTTTAGGAAAACATCTATGCCTTGAAAAGATGCCAACTAGAAATACTGGGGCTATTCTGTTTCCCAGTAATTGTGTGATGAAAGGATCCGAAAATTAGTCTTCAGTCTTACCTAAATCTTTGCCTTACACCTGAGAACTGAAACATTTATTTCCGTGGACACAACAGCAGTGATGTCTGGAGAAGTTTTAATGTGTTATCTGGAAGAAAGTAAAATCACTCATCCATAACAGTTTACCTTGAGTTAAACACTAGCAAAAGGTTAGAATAACGAGAAGAAACAGGTTCCTATCAAACAAACCTAGCTTCACTGCTATCTCTGAAATGGGAGTTTCCATGATGGCCTCATTGTAAATAGTATGGTTTTTGTTGGGGTCATGGATGGTTGTTTTTGTTCCTTTTTCATTCTCTCATATCTCTTTGTGGTGTACCTGATTAATCTGTTTTTCCCACTATCATCCCATCTGCATGATCTCCTTTTTTACTTTTCCTGCCAGTCACTAGGGCTGGACCCAATTTGCATTATACAGCTCTCTAGCTACAACCCCTTGACTTCATATCTCTGCTAGGCTTTGAAGTTCTGAAATGAAGTCTCCATTAAGTAGGGTAAGACAGTAACCAAACAGTAAGGGAAAAAATGTTGAAATAACGCCTTAAAAAAGGTCATTTCAAGCTCAGGTACACCTTTCTTATTCACCTCGAACAGAGTTGTGTGCAACATAATTGATATTACTTCTATTCTGAAGGTGCTTCAACATTGTATCATCCAACATTTCAGATTAGCTGTCCCAAAAAATTTGTCAAAATTCAGTACAGTATTCCTTTTCCAAATTGTAACTGTAGTTCACATGTTTACCTGACTCAATGTGTACCTGACTCAAGACTGGGAAAGAAAGTGGATATCAGCATCAAAGAAAGTGGTCCCATTTCTTCTGCTGCATGAAATGAAAACTTGGTTATCCAGGGCTATCTAAACTTATCTGACAGTCAAAACTTGAGTATCTTAATAATCACCAGAAAATTACAGAATAAACCCTGAGTTATCCACAGAAAAAACATAATTGATATAGGAACTGATAAATAAATATTTTCACAAATGGTAGGCTGACATTTTTTATGTGGTATGTTTTGTCTCAGATTTTTTTTTTTTTTTGAGAAAACAGTTCTCATTTAGTTGTCAAGTGATATGACAGTTTTGTCTGTTTTACATAGTATCCAGAGTGATATCATATATCAAATCTAGGGGCAGTTTCATTAGAACCCCTGTTTTAGATCTCCAGAATTAATTTCAGCCTAGAGACCAAGTAGTGAACAGTTATAAAGCTGAGAAATTTGTTTCTAGGTGAGGACTCACATGCTTCTTGGGAATAACTCGAAAAGCTTCACTTTCATTATTATCCTGTATTTGTTCTTTCAGAGTTTGGGAAGCTATCTTCTATCAATAGTAGCAAGCAAGTACTCAATCAGCTTCTTGAAATTAGAGGGTGAAGAACACAGAAAAGGGAGGAGGATTACTTTCTTTTAACTTCAACTATAGCTGAATAATTTAATCTAGAAATAAATTGAGTGTGTTATTCATTAGAGTTATCAGCCTGGAACTTTTCTTTAGTTATAAAAACATTTTAAAGGTGTAAGAGCAAAATATCTCTGACTTGGAGATATAGAGTTGGTTAAAGATTCTACTGTTTCTATATGGAAAGTATATTTCAAGTGGTTAAATTACAGATGCTACATTTTTTTTTTAGTGAGATAAAATTGTTACTTTAATTATTTGTGAGTGACAGGACTTCAGTCTACAGTGTTGAAACTGTAAATGTAAAAATTGGGACTGAATTGCAAATTAAAAGTACTTGTTAATTGCCTTATAATGAGGCTACTCTTTCTTTCATGAAGATAGATTATAAGAGCAAAAAAATTCCCAGGATAAGTATGCCAGAATAAAGAACAACAAAATGTTCAGTGACAAAAACATACAACAGAAAAAGAAGGTTAAAGATGAGGCATAGTGTTTTTCTTTGATCAGTGACCAGAGTGGCAGAGCTGTTTCTTAGTGGGTGGCATGGCCTCTGAGCAAGAGATATAAACAATCTGAATAAGAGATGTCTTATTATACTGCTTTACATATCTTACTTACTGAAAAAAATCTACACACACACATTACACAGGATTTAACACATTTGGGAGAATTACTAGTTGTAAAATTTCATTTTTTGTTTTTAACATTGTGAAATGTAGAAATAAGGAGGTGTTAATCTGCTTTGTGTTCCACTTTGAGGAGATCTTTAGGTCATGAAAATATATTCACAGGAGTTGGGAATGTAACTTTCCAGGGATGATAACCTATTTAGCAACTTTGAAAGCAAAATGCAGCTTTATATGCTTCATTGCTCTAAAATGATTGTACATGTAAGTTGACAAAATAATATGCAAATGAACCTAAATCTCATCTATAAATAAATGGAAATATGTCTCACCCCCTCAAAGTTGTAATTTTGAATGAAAATATGTTTATTGTGTACAGTTATGTGGAACAAAGTTAATAACTGCTTAATTCATTCAAGTGAACACCAACAATATTTGGAAGTGAAGTTGATCAAAACCTGAAAGACTTCTCAAAACAGTAACTAAAAAAGGAAAAGCTGCTTTAGCAGCTCTTTATAGCAATGACATGGCCCTTCAAGGTTACTGGTATTAAGAAGGCATATATTTAATCTTTATTCTTTATCTGAAATAGCTTACAATTATCAAAGTACAATTTCTTGCATACTTCAGTGCAAATATCACATTTTTCAAGCCAGAATAATAAACAGTTGGTCAAATTAATTTTCTAAGAAATTAGTGTGAAATCCTATTGTTTAATTATAACACACATTATTGACATGTAAAAAATTGTAGCAAAAACAAGGTCCACTTCCTCACTTGAAAGACAGAAATAAATGGTTCTACAGGAGACAGATGCCAAAATAATTGCATGCTGAATTTATTAATATTGAATAGAAAGAGCTACAACATCAACAGTTGTGAAAGATGCTGTCGTGACCAGCCTTACCTTTGTTGTAACTCACACATGCAGCTTTGAAAATGTATCCCTCAACAGCTGTCATCTTAAGCAGTAGCTGTAGAGAGAATTCTAACTTCTTTGAGTTTCTAAAAAATGAGTCAGTCACTGTGTGACTTTTAACATAATTAGTTGTCATAAACATGCAAGCTTAAAGATGTACTTGCTAATTAAGCATCTGAAATGTGATGCTTCTTCCCTGTCCCTTCCTTCCCCCTGTTAATGATTTTTGTTTGTTTATTTGTTTAGGGTGGGTTTTTTTGTGAGAGTGAGAAGTGAGAATTGCATCATTACTACCCAAAATCTTTGATTTTTTCATCCTGAAGCATCTGACATGAGAGATTCAGATAAACTGGACAATTTCACATTACACAAATGTTGACTGTGGATTCAGTGGAGTGTAGAATTTTTCAAGTTTTTAAAGTAATCTTTTCACGCTGTTGAGAAGACATCTGAAAACATCAATAAAAGACTAGAAGCTATGCTCTTGTTTTCCTTTTATACATTACAGAAGGTTTTCTCATGGTCAGAGGAGTATAATATCATCTCTCTCATCTTGTGATAAAATCTCTAAAGGAATTCACTTACCCTGTTATCAGTTGTGCCCTACAGAAAGGAAACATATCTAGTTAAGTGCGGAACTCCCAGTGAAATCAGTAGGAACTTCACGTTTTAAGGTGCCTATGAAAATTTCCTGGTCCCTAAGTGAATCCCAATAACACAACAACCTTCAAATCCCTGGCTTTTAAGTAATGCTTTTGTATTTCTGCACAGGTATAGGGAAAGTAGTCAAATGTTCAGGATAACCATCCTTTAGCAGGGATGGGATGTTCCTTTATTGCAGAGTGCTCTGATTGCTGCTATTTTTTTTCTCTTTCAGTCTTTCCTGCTATTACCCCTAAAAATCATTTACATGTTGGCATATTTTTTTAGTATAAACTCCCAAACACTGGCTACATGGTGTAACACTTCTTGTGAAAAGCATAACATTGTGGAGCTCAAAAAAAAGATTTTGACTGCTAGTACAATCTGGAGTTCCAGATGTTTGTTTCACCCAGCTCTAAATCTTGGGAAAAGAACAAACTGTAATGGAATAATGCATATTTTTAGTTATCTGCTCCTGATGATAAGAAATAGAGCCAGAAATTATAAAAGAGGCTTCTGCTTGAGCAAGGTGGCTCACAAGGACAATCCCAAACTCCTGCTTATTAACTACATATTATTATAGTGCATATGTCTAGAATTTTTGTTTAAATTACGTCAACTTTATTTTAAACACTGTAATCACCATCCTTTACTCAACTTCATGCAGAACTCATGTGCTAAACATTAAATCTGGGGCTTGTACCATTTTTTACTGGAAGGTTTAATGCCGTGATTCCTAGAGAAATATCCTAGTGGCCTAATTAAAGGACAAAGTAGACTCTGCTGGCCTCTGCAACTGTGTAAATGTCATCAAAGAGAAGCTAACAGAAAGGAAAGGAGTCGTAGGATCTTGCTCCTTCTTCGTGCTCCCAGATTTTATTTTTTTTTTTCATTTTACAGTTTAGATTCAAAGAAAGGAAATTTTCCTCTGATTAGGGTCAGGAATCCTCAGTTTCAAGTGTGTAGACTTTAGGTCTTCTTTTTGCTATTATTTTGGTTCCATTAATATTTTTCTCCAAGAAAAAGCTGGAGGCTAGCACTATGTGATTCGGTATCTAAAGTGCTGATTAGGGCTTTTTTACCTGTTAAGAAATGGGACTTGCAGGATCTGGCCACTGAGACAGTGTTCTATATGCTAAACAGTTTGGCAAATTTTTCTGACTGTTCATTCTATAGATGTTTTGATTGTGTGAAGACACAAAAACTACACACTCGGAACAGTTTTGAGTTGAATAAAGAACTGACTTGCAAATTAAAGCCACCCCAGTTTGGGAGACAAATGTTGAGCAGGGGGTTGTAGATTAAGTCTGGGATTTATATAAGATAATACTTAAGAGCATAAATCCTGACTTGGATTAATGTGTTGATGTACACAGACAATGCCAGAGAAATTTAGCACCAGCCTTTCAGTTACCAAGATTCAGGGCCAAAAGTTTAATGAATTTTCTGTGTAATACTCAATATGAAACTATTACAGATGCAGATACTGCAAGTGGTCTTTCAGCAGTTAACAGCTCAGAGTCTATGAACAGTAAGCAAACATCAGGTTGGCTAAAAGAATAAAAATAATAATAAAAAAATTGTTCAAGTAGCAGGCAGCCATGACTGCAGACTTTTGTAAGTTGGATACCTGCCTACTGTGTCAAATTAAAACACTGGCAGCTACATTTATTCCAACATAAAGATGAGCAGTGTTTTCGGAGTATAATTAGGCTGGAAGTGAATCCTGCAAGTATTACTGTCAGCAATAACATTTCTTTAAAATTACTGTCTTCTGTGACTAAGGAACAGAAGGGAATGTCAGACTGAATTTGCTGTATGGTTACTTTTATTCCATTAAGAGTTAAAAAGTCAGACAGAAAGAGCCTCTCAAAGTCATATGCAACACAAACATTTGATAAGTAACTTTGGCTTACTTACTGTTTTACTTTATTTAAATTAGCGCTTGGTAAGAATTAGCAAACATATTAACAGTTTTCAATATCTGTTGTGTTCTGTAAGGCAGAGGGATTGAACTGATGCATTATCCCAACTCTTTCTCTCTTTGATACTGTAAATTTTATTTTTACAGTTGCTTAGAGGAGAAATGTTTGTCAGGATGTGCAATATGTATTTGAGTAATACACTCATTTAAAAAAGAAAAAAAATACACCCCCCCAAACCAAAGCAAACACTTTCATATTAGCTGTAGAGCTCACACAGTACAATCAAAACAATGTACGATGTTGTCCTTGACTATTCTTAGTAAGAAATATGAAATGAAGCTTTAACACTTGAAGAAATTATAAACTTGATTAGGAGGGTCATATTCACCTAACAAAAGTGAAAATGAAAGTTCAGTGGTAGGTATCATAGGAAATCAAGAAAGCTCTGCAAGGGGACTAGTAATTACCTGATTATATCCTTCTGGATTTAATCAAAAGGTTGAAGTACATATGAAACTGTATCACTCAGAATAACTATGGCAACTGAATTGCATGTGTTTCTCCTAAAAGCAGAGCAAAATTTTACAAACTAGTTTTTGAGGCAAAAAGTTGTCAACTGGAAGCCCCCTCACAGAATTGAAATGGGCTTGGATTTTTGTTGCCTTTAGAAAATTCAGTAGTTATAAGAACATGGAATATAAATATGGCAGAAAGTTTCAATTAACATTTAAAGAGATGCACATGTACAAAGATGAATAGCACATGTTCCAGGTACTCGTGTTCCATCTACTATATTTCTCAGAAAGGGTCAAGTACCGAACTTATGTTCTTTTAATTCACATAGCATTGCAGTGTGCATTGGTGAATGAAGTGAACACCACTGTTCATGCCCCCAAATTATTAGCATATCAGCAGAAAAGTGGATGTTTAAAATTACTGACGTACCTGGTATTTCAAACTAGGAGCAACACTTGAAAGAGAACCCTCTGTTCTACATCATGTCTTGTTTCTCTGTGCACTCACTACAGCTCCATTTTCAGTGTGCTGTCTGCTTATTTTCCTTTTTATAAAGTAACTTAGATTTTAGATTCATTAAGATTATAGTTGACTCCTAGCTAACTAGTTTATTCGAAACATTTATTAGCAATTAATGTGTCTGAGTACATTTTAATTTTATTATTATCTCTTCTCAGATTTAGCTGGAATGATATTAACTGAATTTGAAATGATAGAGCATTGAGTTAGGTAATTTCAAGATTATAACTCTTTCCAACCATTTTAAATGCAGTTGTAAAATTAGAAAATATGATCACAACTCTTCTATGGTAAGAAAGCAAAGAGATTTCCTTAAAAATCCTACAGTATTTTTCAAAAGAACCAAATAATTGTTTTACTTCTATTGTCTACTTCTGGACCTTTTTTGCTCTTGCAGTTAGGACCTGAGACATTAATATTCTAAGAAACAATTCCAAGGTTCATTCTACAATCATGACAGACAGAAGTTTACACTAAAATAAATTTAAAAAAGGAAATTTGTTAAGATGTTAAGAAATATGCAGAAGACAGAGAAGGAATGTAGCATTTCTGTTTCTCTATTTATTTAATGTTATCCATGCAAGTAGCTCTGCTTGAGTTACTTTTTCTGAAGCTAATAGGAATCTTTCAAATGCAGTTTTTCAATAGAAATTTTACTGAGCTTTGGTTTAGGCTCTGAGGACCCTATTTGGTAGAATCACGGAATGGTTTGGACTGTAAGAGGGCCTGGAAGATCATCTAGTTCCAACTCTTCTGCCGTGTGCAGGAACACCTTCAACTACATCAGGTTGCTCAGAGCCTGCAACCTGGCCTTGAAGGGATCATCTCCAAGAATGGGGCATCCACAACTTCTTTGGGCAACTTGTTCCAGCTTTATAAAGCTTTTTGTTACCTAAAGGTGCAGATGAATCACTAGTGCAGGTATTTTTGAGAACTCTAATGAAAGTGATACAGCTTTAAAGAGTGTATATTTACTGTATGAAAACTTAATACCACTGAAGTTGTTTTGCATTGAGTTGCCATGATTATCGTCTGTAGAGAATAGCAGACAGCAAATCATCTTAACTATGCAGCCCTCCCAAAGAAACATAATTAAAAATGTAATTGCCCCTTTGCATGAAATGAGTTTTAACATGAATACTTCAGTAAACAAATCTACCTATACAATTAAAGGAACATGCAAAATCTATTTAAAGCTCACCGAAGGAGAAATATGATATAAGGTCAGCTCAGTGTTTCATCCTACAATCATTTTCACTGCCAATTAGACACAGGTGTATGCTACATAAATAAGAAAAACTATGAGTGTGATGGATGTGATTATTATTCATCTCAAACATCCTTTTTCTTTTTAATTCTCTGTTCTAATTAGACAGTTTCCAGCTGTTCAGCATTTGCTGCTGAGATAAGCCATTGGAGAATCACATCCCAAACAAAACCCAACCATTTTGAATGCAGCATTCTCTTAAAATAACACTGGAAATGTTATATTAAACATTTAAAAGGTGTTAGAAAAAAAAAATGGGGACTGAAACAAAAGCAGGGAAGAGAAAAATGCATTTAAACCTAAAAATATAAAACCATAATGAAAACCATATAGAGTGGGAGGAGAACGTAAGGTCTCTTGGAAAAAAATTAATGACTTTATGTGAATGAAAATTATTTATGTGTGATTCTGTAATGGCAAAAAGTGTTAATTGTCATCACCACAGAAAAAGCTGCATCTTTTTGCTGATTAGCTGTAGTTGAACCTAATTACAAAACATAACCTAAAAGTGGGCTGAAGTCAAACTGGAAAAATGGTAGTGAAATGCAGCTTTACAAATTTTGCTTTGTCTGGTTCACAGTTTTATGAGATTCTGCATGGTATGATGGAAAAATATTGCTACCAAGTCACTACGGTGAAAACAAAAATCACAAGTAATTGATGTGGGTAAAGAAATGCACCTACTCACAGAGCCATAGATTGATTGTTAGTTTACTTAGTCAAAGGAGGAGGTAGGTACAGAGAGTTCTTGACCAGAAGTGTATGATTTGGAGAGTTTCTTCCTCCTCACTCTTGGATGCAGCTGTGTTTTATGTTTATGCACCTTGTAATACAGTCTGTTAACTTGTTCTTTCTTCATTGGTCTGCAAATTCCATGCTGTGCCAGAGTCTTACAATCTATGGGATGTTTCATTTTTGCTGGATAACTGCTCTTTCTTATCTTTCTTTTACCCTGAAAGTGATTTTTTTTCTTTGTTACCAAGGTTGCATCCCTCCAGCAACAGCTAACTGACCCTTAGAGATTTGCGGTCACAGGGCCTCTGTGATCAGCCTGTGCTTGTACTGCTGGGTTCTGCTGTTAAGGTCAGATTTTATTGTCCTCAGTGGTCAAGTTGTAACGTCCTGATGATGTAAAAAGCATTTTATTAGCACAACCTGTTCGCACATACTTTACATATATTTCTGTCCTAGAGTCATTGGTTGAGTTGTTGACTCTACAAAGATAGACTAGATGCCATTAGGAGATATACATACATACACACACACATATTATATATATATATAATATTTTCAGAACTACTTCAGAACTACTACTATTCATGTCTACTACTTATGACAGCAAGACTAGCACATAGTCAAAGTTGTTTTGCAACATGAATAATGAATGGCTTTTGTTGTCTTTTTTGCTTTAAAAGTCTGGAAAATTGGTTTAAAAGCCAATGCATGGCAATTTTATTCAGCTGTCTTTAAACTTCTGATTTAATTTCTGCATTTAAATATCTGAAGCGGTAGACCCTCCAGCAGCAGCCAATGGGCTGCACAAACACTCAGCTTGTTTCTGAAGGGGATGGATGGGGCTGCATAAGCTGCCTGTGGCCAGAGGGTTAACACACAGTAGTTGGTTGCTGGAGTAGTCCCTGATGGTCTCAGAACCTAATAATTAGGGTTAGAGGCACCTGCTGCAGCTCTCCCCTGTTGCCTTCACCTAATCAAGAAAGGGAGTTTCTTCCCCAGGGCAAAATGTGAGCTTTTTTTCCATTCGTGATGTTTTTCCAATGGATCAAAAATATTTTAAAAATGTTCTCCTTCAGCCTCTTCCAACTGTACGACTCGTAAGTACCAAGCTGTTTTGTTGAGCATTAGTAAATACATATAGACCTGCAACTTGGAAAGTCATCTGTAAGTGCTGAGGTTTTATATATTAATGAAGAAAATCTTTTTAGTGTTTCAGTTACACAGCTTGAGAAACTAATATGAGCATTGAAATTGTAATTAGAATAAGAGAATTTAAAGTCTTAAAGATTTAATGCTAAGGAAGATGTGCAGGAAGATTTGAAGTATACAATTTGAACATTTAAAAATGTAAAGGAAAACTTAAAAGTTATTGCTGCTGTTGGAAGAAGTTTACATAATTATGAGTAATTTGTAATGAAATGTTTTTGGTTTTTCAATAGTTTCATTGCTAATCATTAAAGACTGTTTTGTGATTTGCTAGATTATTTTTTCCTATTAATTGTGGACGAGTATGAAAAGTTTATGCTTTTTTAAGTGGTAGGTTTTAAATTTTGCCTTCTTCTTGTAATGTTGTTTTTAATAATAAGCTTCCTCATTCTTTAAACACTTGGTTTGCCATATAAGCTGTAATTGTAAGCTAACTTAGTATTTCACATTCTTAAAAGATTTTTCACTGAGGAGAATGTATAAACAAAATCCTATGATTTATGACAAAAATAATTACAATACAAACTTCAGGAGAGAAAGAAATGCACAGGAAAACTTCAGATGACAAAAGAATACTTTATATACTTTCCCAGTTTTCTCAGGTTTCTGCTATTTATGATGACTGGGAGGTGGGGCATGTGTCTATATCCCATTGAAGTTATTTGGAAGAATTATTATCCTTACTGTTATGTATCTGAAATTTCAGATGTTTATCAGAGGCCAGAAAGAAACTTAGGATAAGCTTTTCTGCATATATGCTCAAACTGTGGAGAAGTGAATTTGAGATCCTTCTCTTTCCTCATGCTTAGAGGTTCATGTGTCTTCCAACTGAAGCTTTTGTTGAGGTCTAACCTTAATACTATTTTTTCTGTCCTTCCTTGCCTATAAGCTCTCAGCTTTATTTCATACTCTCTTAAAAAATATATTAGCTCCTACCCAAGCTTAAGAATTAAAAAATATTAAAATAAAAGTTAGCTTAAAAAATATTTATTTCAGGCTAGGTGATTGCAGGTTTGAAGCAGCTCTAACATTCCGGAGGGTCATATACTCTCTTAAACAACCACAAATTTGATGAGTGTTTTCAAAATCCCACATCCTTGGGAACAGTATTTGATTTATGCACAGCTCATTCTTTATAATGACAGTTGCTTCGGCTTCCAAACAAAGTAGATTGTGGAAAAGCAGTGACAGAAATTCAGAGGTGCTAGTGTTTAGAGAAAATCATGACTACTGTCCTTTATTTGAATTAATTTTTCCTCTAAAGTTAACCTATGCATCCATGTACTACATAACTTTTTAATTGCTTTCTGTATCTTCAGTGATAGCAAGAATAAACAGTCAGAAACCAAAACTCATGGTGATGGGAAGGGCAAACACAATCAATTGTTGTGTTTCTAAAGCAGAAAATAAAGGATTTAGCTCTACTGACATCATTAGTAGGGGATAGGCTTAAGACTCTCCTGCTTATGCCATCCTATCACTCCCTCCAAAACAGCAAATATCAAATGAGATTTAGTAGCAGCTCAGATTTGGCTTAATATCTTAGGTAAAAACTGTTCCTTTTATTTATTTGTATAGTGCCAAAGAACAGTTTGCGAAGAGCTGCAGAAACAGAGTTGAACATCCCTGCTTGCAGAGACTTGAATGTGAATAATGCGTATTTGTAACTGAGGTGATAAAACACAACACACTCTGGCATATTTTACCAAAGTTTTAGGATAAATTGTTCAGTTCAGAACTTGTGTTTCCACTGACTTGTTGGAAGAGGGCTTTTGGGGCTGGAGTTGGCTAGGTTAAACAGAATATTAATCTGCACCATCAAAAAGGTTAGGGGAAAAGAACCCTTAATGTTATTTACTGTTCTTGAAAATGAAATTTATATTAGTTAACATGACACACGGAGATGATGGAAAAAAGCATGAAGATTTCCTGCTTCAATGACCAAAAAGGATTGGCTTGGATGTGTAAACCTAAAGCAATTTGTAATATATGCTAAGATACTGCTTCACACATAAAAAGGTGTGTTAGCATTCTGTGTTGTGGACTGGGTATATGTACATATGTGCTCTGCGTGTGTGTGCCTACTGAGAACAGGTGCTTAGTCTTGCTACAGGTTGGAACAGAGGGCATGGACTTGTGTTGGACTAATAGATCTGGGTCTATAACTCTAATAAAGAGGTTGCTTCTGGATAGAGATGATTTTTCTGTGTACTCTTCTGACAATACTCTTAATTATTGTTCCACATCTGGTCAATTTCCCATCAAAAGTAGAAGCTTTGTTCATTGTATTGCTTTCATGAATATTTTCGTAAAGTTCACTTTTAAGATCTGGGAGCTTACTTAGGTGTGCTTTTTCTTATACATCTGAAGATACATCAACCTTTAAGAAATTCCTATTACTTCTTACAAACTCTTATCCATTAGCTAGAAAGAGCTTCATTAGTATAATGAAATGATGAATGTTGTTGAACTTCTCTGTAGAATTCCTGGCAGTTTCATTAAATATGAATAATTTAGTGGTCTTTTAATTAAACTTTTATGCACTGCTCATGAGAATGATAATCCTAATATGTAACTCTAATTAACACAAAATATTGTAATATTTGTTGCAAAGGAGAGGCCTTTTTTAAAAAAAATACAGACTCTCTCCAGTTTAAATGTCAAAATACCACAGTCTAAAGGCTAGCAAGAACCAAGCTTATCAGTCATCTGTTAAATACATTCTTTCAATCTTTATGATCAATATCTTTTTCAAATATCTTGTTACTATTAATTTTCTCATTATTCTAGTGATCGGCATCTTCTTTTTCACTTTCTTTCACCTTCGTCAACTTTAGTTGAATCTAACTAATAATTCCTCTCATACTCTGTTATTTTTACAGCATTCTTGTAAGGACCTAGGGAACCCCTGGTGGTCTAGTGGTTAAGGATACGGCACTGTAACTGCCGAGGCCCGGGTTCGATTCCTGGTCGGGGAAACTCCCCGGGTAGGTGGAGCCCGTTAGCCCTGTAAGGCAATCCACCTACGTCCTGAGGACCTCGCTGCCACTGTCCAAGCTCGCTTGGCCCCGGCAGATGAACCTTAGGATTAAAGGGTGGGCTCAGTTCTGCGCGCACTGTGTCCCACCTAAAATAAATCCAATGCGCAGGCTGGAAGGCGTACAAAGACCTTCCACAGATCTTCGTTCGCGAAGTCTGGCCATTATTATTATGTAAGGACCTAGATAAATGGTGTATGTACGGGTTTTTTCTGTTTATGTATAACACAATATTGTCTCCATTAACACCTAAATCAAACTAACAGCTGTATCTTGAAGACTAAAACTGGCTGTTTTCTGTATGCTCTAATTACATGAACATTTTAGGAGGTGATTAATTTTGGAAACCCAATATAAGTAAAGGAAGAAGCAGCTGTCATATGTCAAGTGGTGTACTAAATTTTCCAAACAAGAGCTTGAACTTGTTGTTCCTTCCACAAGATTTCTCATTAACTAAGCTGCTTTATTTATTTATGATTTTTACAGGGGCATATAAGTTACATGAACTGTATACTTCTATACCTCTTGCTTTCAACAGTGTGGGTGAGGCAAAGGGCTGAGGAAAATCTCAGTGTCAGAACTTTAAAACAGATTCATAAGAAGATTAAATTTCTGATCTGAGTACAAAATGTTGCACTCTTCATGCTGTCCCATTTTAGGCGGTCTTGGCTACTGTGTAATGATATGTGCTTGTTGTGGTTTCGTGTCTTAAGCCAGTAGATGTGATGCTAGATGAAAATCCTTGTTCCAAAGCAACAAGGTACCATTTTTAAATTGTTGTATATTTTTCATATTTCACTTTTATTATTTTACACTTTTTTCTTCTGTCCCCCCAAAAAAAGTTTGTGTAGTTCAGTCAAACACTGAAAACCTTAACTGTGCCTTACAAGGGCTGCCAGTGCAATTTGATGGGGAATAATGAAGGGAAAAGTAAGGATCTGCATTAAATATCTTTTTGCTTTTGTGCACATCACATTAATTCAGGTGTCTGAGTCATGGGCTGATTTGCTGAGTAGATTATTGAATCACTCTTCAGTCATATCCTTGTTTAGCCCATAATCTGTTGCAGTCAGAACTGGGAAATCACCTCAAACACTGAGGTCTGCTTGGCCTCTGTCAGCCTAACAGTCTATGAAATTTGAGTCATTGATCTGAGCACAGTGGATATACAGTGTTCAAAGAGCTAGATGTTTATGTATTCTTACAAGAAGAAGTTAGTGATTTGTATCTTATTGTTAATACTTCTTTTTAGCTATACTTTTTCCAGATTAATATATAAATTGTCAAGAGAGGCTAACTGTGCACAGTCTAAATAATACATTGAAATATTTAGTTAAATAAAATCTAAAGATCTTTGTATGAAATTTATTTATACTTCTAGACAGAATAATCAGGCTACCAGTAAAATGAGACACAGAACAAAATCATTACAAGTAGAGACTTTATTTGGATATTTGCAGGAAGGTGACTGAATAATAAACAGGAAATTGGAATTTTAACAGTAATTTAAAGGTAAAAATTCTTTCTTTCACAAAAAAAATATAGATGTGGTATTGCTGAAAAAAATCAGTTTTATTTACTGAAAGATTAAGGAATTGCTTCTAATTTACAAGGATAATGCTGGAACTGAAATGCAAATTGTTCTCTTGAGCATTTTGAATAACACTCTTTTTTATTTTATGCATATTATGTTCTTTTTGCAACTGAATCACACTTCTCTGCCTTAGCTAAAATAATTCTTCCTATAGAATACTTAAAAAGACTGATTTTTTTTTTTGTACTTTAAAAGATATTAAGACAGTGACAGAATTATCTATATAATGCAAAAATAATAGGAAATTATCTTATTTCTGACATAATTTTTTCCCATTCCTTTTGAGAGAATGTGGTGTTGCTGATGTTCTTCAAATTTCACTTGTGGTGACAAGGCAATGACTAGGCAATCTTCAACATAATTAATTATTGTACCCAAAAAGGAAGTACTGAGCAATTAGCACTTGAAAAAAAATGACTGGAGCAAAGTGAGGGAAGGCCATCATGGTCTAAATTTTCCATGAACCTAAAATTAAAATCTCTACTGATAAGAAAAAAGAAATATCCAAGATGAAAGTAATGATCATTTACGATATTCAAGTACTGCTGGCTTCAAGAAGTATTCCACTGAGCCTGAATGCTTGGCTTAAAGCAGTTCCAGTCTCAGCAATAGCAACAAAATAACGTTCTCTACCCTCTCAGAGTCTGAGTTTTCATTACAGAAAAGATCCTTTGAGAAGGATTTTCTTGAACTATCATGTCATGGACCTTGTGTAAAAAATCTGCTTAGATTAAGGATTGTAAATAGTAGCAGATTAAAGACCTTGACTGAAACTTTCCTAATGAGGTGTAATGTAAACATCCTGTTAATTATGAGCTAACGTAGGTATCTTTTTACACTGCTGAATTGATGCTTAACTTTTAGTTACTCTCTGGTCTAAAGCAAGCTGTACATCATTAAGCAAGCCTGGTAACATCATTAAGAGAGTTTATAGAATCTCCATCCCTAGATATATTAAAAAGATAAAAAAGCACATCAGTGTCTACCTGGCAGCCGTTGCAGTGGGAAACAAAAATATCTAACAAGCAGTGGTTCCACATCTAACGTGATAGTGCCTATGTGGTTTATGAAATTGATTTTATAAGTTCTTATTAGATGCTACTGTATTGTAGGTTTTGACTTGTCTGTTGGTCAAGTTGTTTCATATAACCCTCTTCCTCTTTGATGCTTTTAGATTGCTGGGGTCTGCCAGGTCATTTCCTCTTTTCAAGGGGTCCCTCAGCTATCTCTTGTAGTGCTTGCTGTCTTCAGGAGTAGGGATCTTGTACTTTGAGAACAGCTGGGGAAAAGACAGGGGAGCTATAATTTTGCTCAGTATTTCAGAGCTATAGCCTTCTATTCATAAACACAGAGGCCTCAAATTCTTCAGCTATTAATACTAGAGTGGTTCATCCACTCAGAGGAAATATATGAGGTTTGAGGATGTGTGGCTTTTCCTCCAGTAAGCTCCACTTGAGTAAAGCAGATTTTTCCGTGTTCCTTCATTTCCATTAACTATAAAAGTCTAAAATTCTCAGTGTTATACAATTGTTTTTTCATTATTTTTTTTCTAAGACATTTCTATTACTCATTTTGAAGAGTAAAATCACTTAGCCCTTAGCTGAGACCATTTTCTTTGGACCGAAAGAAAGCAAAGGTAATACAAAAATGTTCTTCAGCTATACAGGGATATATGTGTCCTATTTATTGCAGTATTTCAATTGATCCCTGCCATCACCTTAGATCAAGCACTTGCTTGGTGGAACAAATGTGTCATCTCTAGTAAGAGGTGAAAAATAAAGACAAATGCTCTGGGTATGCAGTTACACGGGTTTGGGAGTTTGCACTGATCTTTCAGTGACATGCAAAGCTGTCTATTAATGTTTTATAAACTATTTTCATGGTGTGGTTTCAGATAAACTTCAGTATCTATTTCAGTTTAATATTGTTTTCAGTGAATGCAGCAGAAGAAATCTGATTTGGTTGTGCAGAAAATTGATTCATAAGCAATTAAGGAATCTTTATTTAAATCCCATATTTTTCATAAAATAATTCCATATACAAGCTAAATATATACTGTAATTTAGAGGAGAACTATTATCTTGTTTTGGGATTTTGAGGAGGTTATGTATCTCTGTGTGTGTGTGTGTGTTTGTTTTTTCCCCCTGAAATATCAGTGGTAATATTTGCCTCTGCCAGGACAAACTATCATTATTTACATTACAGTATAAAAGGACCATCATAGAATCAATTGGGTTGGAAAAGACCTCAGAGATCATCAAGTCCAACCCTTGGTCCAACTCCAGTCCATTTACTAGATCATGGCACTCAGTGCCATGTCCAATTTCAGTTTAAAAACCTCCAGGGATGGTGAATCCACCACCTCCCTGGGCAGGCCATTCCAATGCCTGACCACTCTCTGTAAAGAATTTCTTTCTAATATCCAGCCTAAATTTCCCCTGGCAGAACTTAAGCCCTTGCCCCCTTGTCCTATTGCTAACTGCCTGGGAGAAGAGACTAATCCCCACCTGGCTATAACTTCCCTAGACAGTGGTGAGGTCACCTCTAAGCCTCCTCTTCTCCAAACTAAACAACCCCAGCTCCCTCAGCTTCTCCCCATAGGTCTTGTGTTCCAGTTCCTTCGCCGGTCTTGTTCCCCCTCTCTGGACCTGCTCCAGCACTTCAATATCTTTCCTGAACTGNCTCTCCAGTCTATCCAGATCCCTCTGCAGAGCCCTCCTGCCTTCCAGCAGGTTGACACTCCCTCCCAGCTTGGTGTCATCAGCATATTTGCTGATGATGGTCTCAAACCATTCAAATGCAAGTTAAACCATAAAATAAACAGTGCTTACCTGGTTTTAAAAACAAAAGATTTCCTGTCCACCTTCAGTCACCATTATATTTAATGTGATCTTATTCAACACATATTAGGGCTAAAATAAATTATTATAATTTTTGTACATATTGTGATATCTTACTTGCAGGAATTTGATTTGACTGTATGCAGTTTTGTGTAGTGAAGCCTCTTGGGTCCACTCTGTATACCAGCTTCATTAAGAATTACTCTGCACAGAACAATTAATTATCTTGGAAGTGGTCTGCACAGAGCTGCAGCTACACTCTTCCTGCTGCCTGGTGTGGGGATAGCATCATAGTGTAGACTCAGCCCAGGTATTAGCAGCTTTCAATGCACCTATAAAATCAAACTCACTAACTAAGCCAGTAGAACATCTCTGGGTTATAGAACTGAAATTGCTACTGTCTGAAATAATTCCTGTGTTGTCTGAGCCTATGCTAGGATCTTCATTTAATGCTTCTGGCTCGGAGCTTTGCACCCGTCAGAATAGATACATGAAATTGTATTTGAGCCTTTTTGAACCCTTTGAGATTGAAACCTTGTTTTAAGCCAAAGAGTGCAGCAAGTACTTTGCTGTATTTGAGCCTTAACACATCATGTATTTTACACGAATAAGCTCATGTTTCTGTATATGAGCATAAATATGCATAGTGAAAACTTTGTCAAAGGTTACTCAGGCAGTCACTGAACTTCAGAAGTTTGTAACTAACATCAAGAAAGTGTCTTTTCATCTTGATTTGACATTATGAGAAAGATCCATTATCTGTATTAGTTCTTAGTATCTTCATATATTTGATACAGAAACACTAATGACACAAATATAGTATTTTTAGATTTTAGATATGGATTTCCAAGATGTCAGTTACAGCTTAACAACAACAAAAAACACCCTAATCGAAACGACACAAGTTTTTTACCTCAAAATCTCTGAGATGTAATTGTATAATGTACCTCCTGTGACCACAATCTCTCCAACTAATTTCATCTCCTTCTGAATCACACAATTATACAATTAGTATTCAAGATTGCAAGATTGATTCAAATTGGCAGTCTTCTGACATTTCTAGAAGCTCTATATGCCAAAAGTCCTCCCTCAACCTTAACTCATCTCTTCTAGAACCTGTGTTGAAACAGGACTCTAGGGAAGAAATACTTTAATGAGCTCAATGCGTATTAAAACACTCTTTATTTGATCCTCTCTGGAGATGCTGTAAAAGAGCCTTCCAGAAACGTGTATCATGATAGTGCTTTGCAATTTTTGATAGAAAGCATAAGTTTCTGCATACTGAAGACAAAATGAAATCTTCCAACACTCTGGTTATGCTTAATTTGGGCTATTAAATTTTACAGGCAAAATCTGTAGTACTCACTGTTGGGTGTATATATGTTTCAATCTGTGCTAATTAGTGCATAGCCAAATTCAGTGAAGAAGGAACTCAGTGGAGTGAGAGGAGTTGAGCTATGTCGTATGAGATAGGCAGCTGACTTAGTTTGTGTAGTGCATGTCACATTAAAAAAATGCCACGTGCAGAATCACTAAAGCATACAATCATTGAAACAACCCCCACCCCCCCCATCAGAAAAAATTTTCTTTTTTTCCTCTGAGTGCATAT
Organism: Pachyramphus minor; assembly: GCA_013397135.1. Taxonomy (NCBI): domain Eukaryota; kingdom Metazoa; phylum Chordata; class Aves; order Passeriformes; family Tyrannidae; genus Pachyramphus; species Pachyramphus minor. Next base: position 231,340 of record VYXB01004105.1, on the reverse strand, counting down.
TATACAAAGAGAACATCTTTGGAGGAGTTTTCTTTGTTCATACTTAGTTAACAATCCCATGACATACTCATCAAATATTCTCTGAGGGTGGAGAGAAGTGGAAGTATTTGATGTTTTTGATTCAAAGATAAATTTAGTTATAAAGTCTGTTTCTGTTTTCAGACAATTTTATAGGTATAGATGGCTGCAAATTTAAGTCTGATTTTCAGAACAAGTAATAATCTTGGGGTTTTTATGAGTTTGCATAAAAGAAGAAAAAAACCAAAAAAGGCTAATTGTCTGCCACAGTATTGTGAAACAAAAGAAAAGTGATGAAAACTGGGTAGGAGGTGGCAACATTTATCTAGAACCAAAGTGCTAAAATACGTATATGAAAATATGCGTGGTCTTTTTTGCTTAAATAAGAAAGACTATTTACTGACTCCCATTATTTTGATTAGTATCTAGATTAATATTTAAATAGTAATTAAACAGTGTTCTAGGCATAACTCAACTGTTGTCCATGATCTGGTTATTGTTATGACACTTAACAATGATAAAACAAATGTTATGCTCAAAATCTTGTTACATCTCTTAAGGAAAGTCAGAATTTGTTATTTTCCTAACTGAAATCTTAACAGATTAAGAATTATCTTTAGTAGTTCTTATTTAATTATTATAGGAAGAGAAACAATAGTATAGCAAATACTAGTATAGAAATAAAACCTAGTAAAATTAAATAATGCTCCTCCCAGTAGTTTTATATATTTCACTGCAGCAAGATGTAGTGAGGAGGAAGAAGGGAGAAAAATGCCAGCATCTTCTTACTTCAAGAAGTTTGACCATGAAGTTTTCTTCTTCCTTGCCCTAGAACATAAAACTTCAGGCATTCTTATATGTTTGCTAGGATATCTTTGCACTTAGTTTCTTCATTGTTCTGCAAGGGTGCTCTGTGGTACATTTTATCTATATTAGATACTTGTTTAGGTATACATATGTCAGGTACAAAACCCAGTTTTGTCTAAAATTGGATTACTGCTTCGTCATCTGACAGTTTGTAAACCCAGGAATTTCCATTGCCAGCCTTTGCCCCTATTCTTAACAGATACACTTCTGTCCTGTACCCAGCACTGCCACTTCTAAAGGCCTCTGTTGCCTTGCCAGGTCTCTATTAAAGTCATAAATAGCCCACTCTACACAGAATAGCTACTTGCTGCTACTATGTGTATTAAAAATATATGTGTACCATATCAAGATAAAGACATGTAAATCAAGTTAAGTATGCCCACCTGGTTAACAAATTCCTGTTATAGCTAAACAAAGCAAAGAAGAAAGCTCGAGGCAGGTGAAGCCAAGTTCAAAGCAAGCAGACCTGATAAGCCTTAGTCCAGCGGCCTTGCCAACTAAATAGGAAGGACAGGACCTACTACTAGTGCTGGAAATATTGTGTTTATAGGACTATATTGCTAATTTGTCTCTGAAGGGACAAATCTGAACAATGCTACTATGAAGCAAGTGTATATTTTTATGAGGTATTTATATTCTATTTTAATTTCATGAAGAAAGAGTACATTATTTGTAGTCAGTCCAAACACCAGTGGAACTATTTAGGTTTCTAGTCAGAATAAATTGTTAGATTTTCAGACAGTTATGTCAAGAAGGTTCTGTTTATAGTAAAAATATTCTTTCACATCATTTCACTGTTGACATGCCTAATAGCAATAGCTAATGTTTGGGGGAAATAACTTTCACTTATTTCAATATTTACAGAATACTTTATGAATGTTAAACAATATTTGTTTTCTTGGGTTTTTTTGTTTCTTTTCATGAAGGTGTAAAAATGTTGATTGACAGCATTTCAACTAAAAACCAGTAGCTGTTCCAAACCCCTAGTATGAAGAGTTACCGTGAGGATCCAGCATATCAGGTTTTATACCTGCAATGCATTTGAAATTATAAGTCTCTGTAAAATTAGCCACAGACCTATTTTGGTTTATCTGCTGGTTTGGAGTTTGTGGATGAGATTGTATTACTTATTTTCCAATAGTATTCTTCACTTAATAAGCTATAAATTGTTAATATATTTTTAATGTGATCATTAAACATAATCAGAAAGGTATAAGCTTAAATTACACGTTATAATTTCCAGATTTTGATATTTTGATATTTTTCATGTTTTGATGACTCCAAAGATGGGTCTCCAAACCCTCTGGACAACCTGTTTCAATGTTTGACAGCTCTCACCGTGATCTTGCAAGTAGCTGGAGTTTCTCCTGCGACAATTTCTACTTGTTTCCTCTCATTCCACTGAGTGCTTCTGGAAGAGACCAGGTCTGTCTTCTTTCTACATCCCTATTAGGCAGTCAGAGGCAGCAATTAGATATCCCCTGAACTTCTGACCTCACACCTCTTTCAGCCTCTCCTTGCAGAAGTTTGATAGGGTATGGCAGTGGTGGTAGTCTTCCACCTGTTTGTTTGAGGGAATGGTGACCTACTTGACTACAGTCCTTCTAGTTACTATTCTGATGCTGCTTTTCAATGGCAGAGATAGATGAAGTAAAAGCAAAGAAAAGAGGAAAAATTAGGTGACTTTAAGTTGATTATAGAACATATTTCAGCTTTGCAGAATTCCACTTTCTCATGTGACCTAAAATATGGGACATTCTCTTTCCTACAACAGTGTTGTTCTGCACATGTTTAAGGCTGAAATACTTATTAATTTAAGGTTTTCATCCTGTGAAACCAAAGTCACATTAAACATTATGTTTCATTGTTTTCAAAGAACTGTTACAAGGTTCCTAAAAGTTAAACTTAATTGTTTTTATTGAAATTACCTAAAAACTGGCACAGGAACACAGGAATAAAAGAAGCCAATCCCTTAATAGATTGCTGAAAGACATCTAGTTATTCCTTTCATAGGGTGACCAAATAACATTTCAAAGTAGGTGGAGTGGGGAGATTTTCTCCATCTAAATACACATTCAGTGTTACTCCTGGGATTGTTGAATTGAGGTTTGCTTTGGCTTGAATCTATAAAGTGCATACTGTTTATTTTTTATGCCAGTATTAGCTTTCCTTTAACATGGAACCAGAATTTTGTTTGCTTTGTTTTTCACATAAGGCTTTTTTAATAAACTTGACTTATTTTTCCGGTTGGTCTTTTTTTTTTTATTTGTTTTGTTGTGGTTGTTTTGTTTTATTTCATTTTGTTTTTTTTTTTTAATGGTAAACAAACCAAGGTCCTCTCCTTTAACCCTTGAGCCTGCCTACTCCACTCTCCAAACTTAGGAATCTTTTATTTGCTTCAGTTGTAGTCTGAATTCATCTTTCTTGAAAACAAGTTATTATGCAGTCTTCATGTGGGCCTGTGTGTGTTACTGACTGGGGTTTTGTGTGTAGAATTAAACTTATTTCCGCACAGGAGCTGTAGTTTCACACTTTGTTCCAGAAACTTATGGTACAAGAAAATAATGCACTGCTGCTTTCTTCGGGCCTTTGTCTCTCTTTTCAATATTTACATTTATATTTATTTCCATATACATGACTCCCAAAATTCCTCATGCCAGGTTCCTTCAAAGTATCCTACGAAATTTGTTGCCTGCAATTTTTTAACACTAAAGCATATGTTTTTTTCTGCTTGCTCTTAATCTTCTTTTAGTATTGTTCTTTAGGTTAGTGCTGAGACAGGCATTGCATTGGAGCAAAGCTTTGCAGCTATTTGTCCTAATTCTGAGAGTCTCAAAAAGCTTAACNACAGGGATTGCATTGGAGCAAAGCTTTGCAGCTCTTTTTCCTAATTCTGAGAGTTTCAAAAAGTAAGCTTAATTCAAATGATTTGCTTTAATAACAAAACAGACAGTTTCAATTCTTTTTTTTTTTTTAACATAATATTTCTTGGACTCTGCAGCAGCTTTGGATTCCCAGTTCCTTGCTGTTGCTCCTGCTGAGCTCCCCTTGGACTCTCTTACTCCCCATGGGAGAGTCAGTCTTCCCTAGTGATTTCCATTAAAAAGATCAGTGTTGTCCAAACAAAGGCCTTCAAACTGGCACAAGTATAGTGAGAAGAAATATAAAAACCAGGGACTAAATCTGTGGTTTAAAACTTTAAAAAAAAAAAATTAATTCAAACAAAACTTGACAGTCATAGAACAGTGATATGCCTAAACACAACGATAAATGAACGTGGTGAGTTTAGGGTTTAAATATCAAACAATAGATATTCACACAACTCAAAGGAGTTTGGGCTTCCAAGAAAAAGATAAAAGCAAATTATAACAATTATTTGCAACCCACATAAATTCTATTAAACTTTAATCAAAGAATATGTATGATTTTGGGAGAGTCATAAATTATAGGGAAACATTTTTATATATTGAGTTTTGGGAGTGTTAGGGTTTGTTTGCAATATCAGTTTCAATTGGCTTGAATAATAATATTGTAATGCTTACTACATATATTTGGAACTAAAAGTAGGTTATTGATTATTTAGACAAATATGATACTTGAAAATATTTTGTAAGTATGTATTTGATCATTTGAAGAGAACAAGAAACCATTAATGTTTTGCAAATTTAGGGTTTTTTTAATCAAAAATATGTACATACATATTTAATTTGTTTGTGAAACTCAAAGGATTTGTATTTTATTTCCAGTACTATAGTTCACAGTCTGCTTTTACTAAAGCCTTCCTTTACTTATACTAATTTTGATTTTAAGCAAAATATGAGCCTTGCCAATGTAATAAAAAAACCCCCATAGGGTAACTGCCAAATTTTCAATTTTTTTCCTCTTAATGAAGAAAACTTAAGAGATCAATGGAAGCAGCACTTAAGAAATTACCTATAAGCCTGCTGAGCAATCAAGTCTGTATGACAATGAAAAGATGGGAAATTTGTCACTGAATGGGGGTTATATACTACATGAAAAATAAAAGTAATATGGTCTTGCATCTAAGTTTCTTTCAAGGAAAGCTGTAGATCTTCATGTTCCTGAACAGATTTGTAATCCAACACTTCAGAAAGCAAAATAAAAATGATGGTGTTTGCTATATTTGATTGGAAACCATTGGGCGTGAACAAATGAGTTAAGGAAGATTGGATTTACGAGTGAAAAATAGTACATTTTTTAAAAAATAAATTACTCTGCAACAGAAATATTAAAAAACCCCACCCATATTTCAAATGGTGTTTTCTGTACTAATTTTATATATTTTTTTAATAGTTTTACTATTAATAACTATCACTGATTGGTTTTCTGGGTTAGTTTTCTGCACTTTCCATTATGACCTTTTTATATACTTATGGAAAAATTACTTTTATTTCTCATTATAAGGTGGAGTCATGTTTTAAGTTCTCCCTTTGTTGTAATGACTTGGAGAAAGTGGAAAATTTTTCAGATAAAGTCAACTGAAGGACAGTATTTGAGCTGATCAGACCAGTACTGCCCCATGAAATTCTTTTTTTTTTTTTTTTTTTTTGCCAATCCTTTTTATAGGG
>VYXB01004105.1:205892-225857 GCA_013397135.1 Pachyramphus minor | reverse complement strand
CAGTCATTTAATAGGGATTTTTGGGATAATTTTTGAATATCTTCTGTCCTCTCACTGAGCATAGTATTGTTTTTAGTTGTTTCAATTTTTATCAATAAGTTTTGTGGCTATGGGTTGGCATGAGTACATGCAGATACTAATAGGAAGAAGAAAGGATACCGAGATGAAACTGGAGTGTTATTCTGGATTATAGGAAAATAAGTAGGTATTGACCTTAATAAATTGCCTTATCAATTGTGTCAGAATTCTTAGAAGAAAATTGTTGAATGGAGAAATATGTTATGAAAGCAGTTATAAAAACATTAATCACAAAAGCAGATATTGGTTGGACAACAAAGATATAAGGGAACTGCTGTGAAATAGAAACATCTCCTGGTTTCAATTTTCTTCATCTCTCTTCTGTTCTTGTGCTTCCCCTTCATGGTCAACTGCTCTGACCCTCTCACCCATCTGTTAAAGGTATAATAATAAGCAAATGACGAACAGTGCTGAGTCTAACTTTTTTCTTACAAATCAAAGCATTAATAACCTATCAGTTCGTGTCTCTTTATAGTTACCAACAGAATAAATAAGCAGATTTTATCCTTGATTGGATTTATATATCATTATTTACACATTGCCTAGTTAAATGTTGTTGTTAAACTAGAAATAAAAACACTGGGAAATTTTAACAGAATCAAGATTATTGTTGTAGGTATTGATTCAAATAATCTTTAGTCTCTTGATAAAAACTGATAAGCTTGGAAAAGTATAAGATATTGTCTTGTTAAAAAAAATCACAAACCAAAGCATATTGGTAACAAAGGAAATTATACCAAGTTTAAGTGCTCTGAGATACTTGAGTACTGTCTTTTATTAAGGCTGTGATAGCTAGTTCCCTGTCAAGTCAGTCCTGGGGCCATTCACTTATGTATGTTATTATGTATGGAATTATGAAGAAAAATATGATGAAAATGAGTAAGTACTGCATAAGGTAAAGTGAAGTGCTCAGGAATTTATTAAAAGTGGTTGTGTGGTAATGGAATGGCAGCCTGAGCTACGGATATTGATGTGCATCATAGACAAAGCTTCTGTAGGCAGCTGTAGGGAGAGTCAACCAATACCTGAACAACCCTGTGGTGGCACAGACCTGGTGCAGAAGCAGCTGCTAGGTGAGTCCGTTTTGCTTGTGTAATCTTGAAGCAAGACAGCCCTGCTGGTACCACACTGACTCCCAACACTGGCAGAGAGAACTCAGAGGTTTGCAAGGTTTCTTGCACAACATGAGCACAGTAACCAGATTAAAAAGAGGAAAAGTATTTCTGTGGGATGATTTTCATAATCACACTGAGTATCTCATAGCTATTTAATTTTGGGAACATATGCATGTGTCTGATGTACTCATGAGTTAAACACAATTATTTTAAGTAAGATCACTTTCCTGTGCAATCTCTACTCCTTAGAGTTTAAAAAGGGTCAAAAGACGGTTTAATTTAACTGGGATTTCTAAAACTGTCAACAAACTCAAACTTCAACAAATGTAGAAATTAGAATCAAACATACAATATATCCTAATATTTGCCCTTAAATGCAAAAGTTATCTTATTTTTTTAAAGGGATGATTACTATGATCTGACAAACAAATAATTTTTGTCATCAAGAAAACATAAAAACAAATGAATATTAGTAAATTCTGACATGAAATATCTTAAATCCCATGGATTTTTAACTTCTGTAGTTTGTACCTTGTATTGATGCTCATATAGACTTGTCTATGAAGACACATGTGTGCAGCGTATGGGTGTATATATGCGCTATATGTATATGCACACAAATATAGTAAGGGCTGGTATTTGTGCATAATTTGTGCTTTTTGATCTTGATGCTGGTTTTACATAGGAATTTGTTTTTCTAGAAGCTTATGTTATTTTTTAGTAATCTGAATCCATATTTTTGACAGCAATTTCTGTTATGCTTAGGAACCTTTAACTTCAAATTGTGGGGTCTCTAGAAATGCTTTGAAAATGCTTTGAATTGGTTTACCAATGATCATTTTTATTTTTAATGTGAAAGAAATTAGTAATTATTGTTTGCCATGTAAATGCCTAATCTCTATTGCCCACAACAAGCTCAGAATCAGAACTGCTCTGAACCATGACAACCTATGTTTTTGTCTTGTGTTTGTCTTTCTTAAGGGAATGCCAAAATTTTTGCAGGACTCCAAAGTTCAAGTATTGATAAAAAGTATTTAACTTTTGTGAAATTCATTAAAAATCCAATATATCTGGTTGTCTGGGCTAACCAACAGGCCTTTTCTACCTCTGTGTTACTTTGTGATATTCCATATTCAGTGGAATACGATACTGTCTTGCTCTTGCGTTACAGTAGAGCAATACTGAAGGTAGAAGAATAGCTGAATGACAATAAAGCCCATTGTCACTGTGTTGTGTATCTGTTTGTGTGTATGTGAGATGGCAAGCTGAGGGCTGTGGATGCCTCTCTTCACAGAGAAGGCTTTCAGCTGTGATTCCAGGAGTGTGATTAAAGCTGGCATTGCTAGTAATTAGATACACTGCAGTTTTGGATATGGAAGGAACACTGGTATAACCATTGATGATCTAAGTATATATGTGCAAAATTAGCTAACTCATTTAAGTAGATTTGACTTAATTTAATCAGTGACTTGGTATTAAAAATATGTTAAGATTTATCTATCAATCAATGTGAGATAAGCAGAGATTACGGCACTAAATAAACACTACTTTTATAGTCTGATATTGTAAGAGCTATTAGTTCAGCATTTTCTAATTTGTGGCAAAAAAACCCAAGCAAAGTGGTTATAGCTCACTTGTCCCCAGTTTAAGTCTTGCATTTTAATCCACCATTAGTTTCAATGTGTACTTAAGTAAGTAGCTGCTGGGTATAAATGTACCCCTTTACCTATTGTCTCTGTTGAATAAACTCAATTTATTCGTATATTTAATAAACATTTGTAAGTGCTTACCAATGAAATAATGTTCTTCTGCCAAATTTAATTTTGCTTCCTTCTACACTGTAGTATCTATACTGATATTTTCTCTCTTTGAGACATATAATCAACTTCATGTCCTTCTTTCTTTTTAGGTAGGACCTTAATTTACTGTTTTATTTCCTCAATTGAAATATGGTTTTCTGTTTTCACATTTTCCATCAGTAAGATTTGTTTTTTTCTGTCATAATATTATTTTAAGAGTGTCTGCTTCAACAATGCAATCTGTAGCTCAGAAAAAAAAAACAACAAACCACAACATTAAAGGAGAAAATTAAAGGAGAAATAAAGGAGCAATAAAATCTGAAATGGTGAAAAATTTGGAACCAGTATTCTCTACCTATCTAAAACTGAATAGTGTTGTTTTGAGTGATGGAGACTGTGTGAGAAGGCTACAGATTGTGAGTGGCTGGGAGCAAGCACAGGTAAGCACAGCTGAGGAGAAGAGTGTCTTCTGTTGGGCCTCATGTACCAAAGCTGCATTCTCCAACCCCATAGAGAATATCACAGATCATGTGGGTACCATCAAGTTAAAACCTCAGTTAAAATGTGCTATATTTCAACTTTATAGTGTCTAGGTTTTTACTGTGTTGCAGGGGCAGGGGACTGATAGCAGTAAATCAGTGTTTATTTTTCCCTTTCCCAGGCCTCAGGTAATGTATAACACCAAATTAAAGAAGCAGCACTCATTTTCAGGTATCCAAATAGCACAGTTCTCATATTTAGTCAAAGCTGCCTGAAGGCTGAAAACACTAGCATAATTATAGTTCTTATAGCAGAGATCATTTGTGAGCACAAATAATACCAAAGGAAGCAAATACAAGAAAAACAAAGATAGGTCCTTGGAGATCTAAAAGTCATGATGGAAAGAGAAAACATGATGGTCTGAAGTGGTAGATTTTAATCTCTTGAATGACAACGTGTTGAAAAGTATGAGCATTCTGTAGCAGCCGTGTTGTTTTGTGGTCAACAGTCTTAAAATAAAGCCAACAAAATAAAGGGAAATGAAAGAGCAATCTCACTCAGCATATATAGCATTCAAGGCATATCAAGTGCATGCTTCAGAAGAATAATAGAAATAAAAGAAAGAAAACTGACAGAACAAGCCCTTTCGGTACAAATGCCTAGAATCTAAATTCATCCTACTTCTTTAGAAATGTAGGATCGAAAATGAAAAAAAAAAGAAATTACTTTTTTTTAAAACCACTCCAAATTATACCTTTTGTACTAGAAGGTCCTTATTTCACAAAAAAAAGGCAGGGCAAGCTTCAGAATCCTCTTGAGTGTGTGGTGGTTATTTTCCTTTGAATTTGAAAGAATTATGATTTCATAAAATCTCCCTGATAGACTGCACAATAATGTTGCCCAAATGAGAGGATTTTACATAAAAATCCTCACTGATGCTACCAGAGCTTTTCCTGTACAGATGGGAACCACTGAATCATCTGGCCATTATATTGTATTGCACAGGATTTAATAAGATTGAAGAGAGTTAAAAAATATGGGATAAAAATAAGAGACACATAACTATTTTGCTGAAAAGAGCTTAAAGAGAGGGAGAGATTGACAGAGGCTCTCAAAGCAGCTACTGGTAAGCATTCATGTAAAACAAGAAATGATTGATCTAGGTGAAAGACAACAAATTAAACCTAGTAAAAATAAACGGTTTGTAAAAGGCTCGCAGTTTTATAATTTATATGTCCACAGTATGATAATTCTACATCTAACAGTTTATCATATTATAGCATGATTAAGTATTTAAGTAAGGAAAATAGTAAAAAAAAACCAATCAAAACCTACAAGTGTCAAAGTGCAATTCTGAGTTCTTCCAGGCCAAGATATGGAAAAAGTGTTTTTCCACATTTTTGTTGATTTAATGATTTTGCTAGTTTGAGACATAAAATAGTCTGTGCAGGATGAGGAAAATGAATGGTATTAGTGAAGCTGAGAGATTGCAAACCTGGTCTTGTATAACACTATTAGCTGAAGGAATTTTCCATGTATTAACTCTAAAATTAATTTGCTAAGTCATTTAAACATTAGCAAATTTAGAACAAGTTACTTAATCTACAGATTGAGTTCTCATACAAAATTAAAGCATTCTGTTTCTTCCTCAAATTAGTTCCCCAGGTAGCTGCATTAAAAACCAGAAGGACTCAAAAGGTATCACTCGTAAATCGATTTTGGCACCAGAGAAAGTTCATATTTCATAAGGGAGAATCAATAATCAAAGATTCAGGCTGCCTGTAGCTGGAAGCTGAGTTTTCACCAGGAAGTTTTATTATCACAGGCAAGTTTGAGGTCACAAAGGAATTGTTTACTCATAAGAGCAGGATGGATGAGTTCACTAGATTGCACTATCTTGTTTGAAAGCATTAGGTTACTTATTATTCTTGTTGAATTAGTTGTAGTGGCTTCCTCAGTGCTCTGATTTTTCTGCTGCCTTTCTAAGATCTTTGCATTTTCAGTGTTGTTATGACAGGGACTAATGTGAGGGAAGAAAGAGACTGCTTTCTTTTAATATGGTCTCCAGGTAATACAATAGTAACAAACAGAACTTAGATCATCCCAACAGTACTTCAGCAAGCTTAACGAGAAAATAAAAGCCAAGCAAATAAAACAAAAATGCACAACTCTGAATAGTTAAAACTATCATTTAGTAATAACATGCAAAGCTTACAATTTCTGAGTGAAGATACAGGAACTAGTGTCACCACAGACTGTATTTTTTTCCTCCTAAAATATTTCAAATAATAGTATTCATATTTATACCTTTGGATGCTCTTTTGTTAACTGCTGGACACACTTCAGAGGCTTTGTGTTAAGCCACTGACACTTCAGAAACATAAGCTATTGTTGGAGAATATGGGTGAGGTAAGGGGTAGAATTATTATCACGGATGTTTCTCTAAAACTGTGTTCAAGAGTTTTCACAGATACTTTGTTCTCAATTCAGACTTAAAACATCCTTAAAATTTTCTGTATACTTCTGTATAAGAAACAGAAGAGCACGTTAAACCATCCCTACCAAAAGTCATGATGCCATGGGCATTTTAGCCAAAATCGTGATTATTGTATTGTCATATGTTTCAATGCTGCCTCACATTTATCTCCTACAATTTTTGACACTGACTGTGAAGCATATATTCGTTATGTTCACAATTTTTAAACCTCCTTTGTGTTGGGTATACTTTGACTAAAACTCCACACAAAATAAATCAATCAAGAACAATTTAAAGTATTTAACAAGAACTTTATTTGGGGATAATCAGATCCTTGAGTTTTAGTAGTTTTGGTAACATTCATTTGAGCTGAATTCTTTTTAGGACAAGTAAATATCTATTTGGACTAACTAACTTCAGTCTGATTTACTGAATACAATAGAAATCCTTTAATTTTTTCCAAGAAATCAGGAATTCTACCTCAAATACTGTACATACTGATGCTCCACTAAAAACATTCAATGTTCTTTAGAATACGTGCTACAGAAGAATTCATGCAAACCTGTTCCCTAGAATTAAAAATTGGCAAAACCTCAATGATACTGGTGAAGCCCAAGGGAATAACACCTAGTGTATCTGTATGAGGTGCATGATGTCAGGATTGCAGCTTTAAAACACTTGGAAAAATGCAAGATACTCATTATTTGACAAAACTCAAAAGAACATTAAAATGAGGTCCGTATAAAAGATGTCAAAAACTTTGAAATTAAGAAGGTGAATGCAGTATAGGTATAATTTTAAGGTTCATATTGAATTTGTGCAAAAATCACATGACTAAAGTACAAAACAAAAAGAAATATAAAAAAAACCAAAATAAAGACTATACAACTGAACACTATAACTATATCAATGATTTTTTTCTGTATTATGAAAGTGTGATACTTTCAATATTTGCAGGTTTATTAAAATTTTGATAATTTAAATATTATTAAAAGAGATATCAAAGTTAATAGTGGTTTTTATGGCACTGTTTGTTTTAACATATCTGGAAATAAATAGATTGAAATCTTCCTTAATTCTTCAGTTAGCTGCAGACCACAAAATCAGAAGAATTAATCATCTTCTGTAAGGAAAGAATGTGATTATAATCTTCTTTTAAGTATATGTCTAATTCTAAAAAGGAAACAACTTCATTTTTTCATCTTAGTTGGGATTAAAGACGAAATTTGAAATGCCCACATCTCTCAGGAGAATACTTTCTTTTCTAAAAATTGTGATCTGAACTGTGCAGTGGAGTCAGTCCGTAGTTCTCCATAAGATCATTTTATGTATGCTATTCACATTCTGAGTTACGTAAACTTGCAAGGAAAGGAGGAAAGCAATACAGAGAAAATGTTTAATGTTCTACAATTTGCTCCAATTGTTAATTTTTTCAGTAATATAGATTACACTGCTACACTTACTCTTCAGAACACTGCATGTGACAGATATGATATAGCACACCAAAGAGTTTCTACTGTTTCATGTTTGATGAAAAAGGCACAAAAGATAATGGAAATAAAAAGCACAGCTGTTAATGCCAGCATGAAATTTTGAGCTGTATGGGGCACAACAAGAATATGATAAGGTGTGCCAAAATACAACAAAACATTTCTATTGAGAGTTTTCTAATTAATTTATGTTTATCTAATCAAAACAAACACTGCTGGAAGAGCTCAAGTAGAACAGGAATGATTCTTCTTCAAGTCTTGATGCTCAAAATTAGGTATCTAAATCTTCAGTTAAACTCTGAGTATATCAAAATAATCGCCGCATTGCTTTAGAGTTCACTGAAGGAAACAACATACGAAAAGTCTCAGTCATGTGATAAATAAATACCATTACTATACATTTAAAATCCTAGAATTGTCTTTTTTAGGAGATTTGGAAGACTGTAACAGGAATATAAAAAATTGATTACTCATAAAAAGAAAAATGTTTGGTTGATGCAGAAATATCTGTAGACAGTACATAGCTGAGTTCCAAAAGAGTGCAAGATGGAACTAGTTCGAAAAGTCAATTACAGCTTGGATCAGTATTAATTTTACTTAATTCTTTTAAAGACAACACAGAGAAAGAATCAATATAAACCGAAGTGTGTCTTATGATGGTTTTGCTAATAATACGGAAAAATCTGTTTATCCAAAATAGGCTGTAGGAACTCTGACCTGTACACAGTACAGACTGGTCATTAGTATGTTAAGAAGACCTGTTGGGTATATATAAGTTTAATGAATAAGGGAAATTGTGTAGTGACCTTGCTTTGGGTTTAATTACAATCAATTGTTTCAGATGGTAATGAATGAGGGATTTGGAAACAAGATATGAAAGCTAAGATAGAACTTTAAGAAGGTTGGCCATATGTTCAGGTGAGGTTTATTGATCAGTCATTGCTTATAGGTTTGAAATGGTACTTCTACATCCTAACATGAAGGATTAGTCTTTGATGAAATTGAACTTGGTAAATACTCCACAGAATTGGACAGAAATAAGATCCATGCACTAAAATATATCTAACTAAACTAAATTATTTTACTGCTTTATTTTTATGACAATGAACTTTTTCATCCTTTTCTGTCTATGATTTAATTTTGCAGCTATTGCTCTGCTTCATATGTGGTCACATACTGTTTCATACATAGCCAAATAGATCCACTGGACTGACTGCAAACTTAGTTTAATCGTTCCACAGGCAGCAAATCAAATCACTTGCTATACTGCTTTTAATGTTTGAAAATAAATATGTTACACTACTTTCATTTTTCTGAACTGTTTTTTTAACTCTGTGTCTTCTTATTGTTCTGTTGGAATGCTTTTGTATACTCACAGTGTGATGAACTTGGTTTTGTTTTTGCATAAAGTGAGGTTACTCCACTGAATATTACTGTACCACCAAATTAGAAAAGAGAGCATAATCCCCACAGCTTAATATTGTGTTTTATTTTTAAACTGCATGTCAAACATTCCTTACACTAAATAAATCTGCATGACCAACAGGTTGTATGTTATCTTAGTCTGCTTTGCTACTACAGCCCTGCCTTGGCAGGGGGGTTGGACTAGATGATCTCCAGAGGACCCTTCCAACCCTAACAATTCTGTGATTCTGTGACACCTGTACCTGATGCAGTTTTAAACTAGCTTCTGAGGTACTTCTATGTTCCATGATGGGGTTAGCAGCCATAGCTGGGATAGTTAAAATGTCACACTTACTAATTTTGTCTTGCATCCCAGACCTTTAGGCTAATATACGGTCCTATGAGAATAGCAGTTTTAAATAGGAGAATGTAATTTTGCTATGTTTTATGGCTGGTCTAGGTAATTCTCCTAATAGGGCTTTGTACTGCATGGCATCTAACACACGTTTGAATGCAACATGATTTTATTTTTAAGAGCTTTGGGTAATTATCCACTATCCAGTTATTGTTGCTAATTCCACTATAAGCTCCATTATGCCCAGTAAAACCTATATGTAGTGTGTAGTACTGGAATGCATTTGAACAAATGTGTCATGCTGTTGATTTCTTTTTCTCACGTACATTTTTGGAGTACTATCTAAATGAACCGAGCACAACAGTGTGAATAACTCATTAATTTTGCTATTCCTATATTTGCCAAATCACTAGTTCTCAAATATATCCATTATTCAAACTTCTGTGGGAATTTATTAGATGAATAAATGTTCATCTGTAGACAACTGTCAATAGAAGATTATCAAGATTACCTATTCACATTGGGTTTATTCTGTTCTGCAATAGATAAGACATTATAACATGACTTGTAAATTGTTATCTTTAAACAGATACTGAACTGAGTTTTCTTAGTCCTGCAATTCAGAGTGACAGTTTTTGTTTACAGTCTCCCATTCTTTGGGTGGAAGCAAAAATGAAACCATTCATAATTCACTTCTCAAATTTTCTCCTTTGCTTCTTTCATTTTTAACAAAATCTTGCTGAATGCTTTCCAGGGAAAAAAAAAAAGACAGGTGAAACATGAGGTAATCTCTTTGTATCTCTTTTTCCTTTCCTCAGTATCCTATGTACTGTTTTCTTATCCATTCCCTGTCTCTAGCCCTTCCACTTGTTCTAGAAATTTAATTCTGTTCTTTCCTCCTTCTCACCCGCTTTTTTTCCTACTCCTTAACTCTTTCTTTTGTGTCTTAAGTCATTTCTTTTTATTTCTACTTCATGTTCTCAGTGGTCCAGAGAACCTTTTTTGTCCATGATATTATCCTGCCATTTAACCTCTTTGGTTGTTCCATTGGTGTTTCTCTCAGTAAATATCCTTTCCTAGAAATATAACACTGAGTCCTGTGTTTCTGTGCTTCACTCCCAATGTCTTCTGCCCGTGTTTTTAATATTGCCAATTCAACTTTTGTTAGTCACTTTACCTAATCCATACATCTCTGTCTATATCACAGCTTCAGTTTTTTCTCTATCACCCCTCAGGATTGTGAAAGACGACAATACATTGTGAGTAAAATACTTCCTACAGGAAATATGTTACTATGCACATACTGATAGTATGTGCAGAAGACTAAATCCATGTTGTACATGATTGCAGGTGGAGTAAGGACAGGCTTTCTGGGTTTATTCACCTGGTTCCTGCCTTGAAACTTGACTTCTGCCTCTTTGCTGCTTAGTGAATCACTAAGAACGAACACCTCATAGGTGATTAGCAATTCATATGCCCAAAGAAAACAGCTTTTGCAAGCAGACATCGTCTCACCCATATTTATTCACTAAACAAAGAGCTTCTGGAGAAAACCAGTTGTGGTGTATGTGAACAGAAATTGTGCTAGAATATAGATGCTTACAGAAATGTGCACATTGACTATGCATATTGTACCTGCGTTTCAAATCCCATGATTTATTTAGCAACGTATTAGTCTTTTCTTGAAGCTTTCTAATGTAATCTTATATGAGTGTCACTTACTATCTTAAACATCTATACTTCCAAGTAGCACCTAATGTATTTTTATAACGTGCACTAGGGACTGTGTAAATCTTTGGATTCTGAAACTTTAGAATGATATTGGTTTCCTGGCTGAAAACAAGTAAATGATTTAACAGAGATGCAAATGTAAAAGCATGGCCTGTATTTTGATCCTGCATCAAAATATTGACAGTATAACTGTACTACATGTATCTCTGCACATTTTGAGTAAAAAAATATGGTGCTTATATATTCTGTAGCACACACTGAGCAAGTGAGCACAGCAGGGGTATTTTACAGAGGCTATAAATAGTTTTCCTGAGTCAATAATATTGGATTATATCAGGCAACAGTACCATTTATGCTAAGAGGCATGCATGTTGTGATTTTTCTGAACTCTCTCTAAAGTTCAGTTGTGTGTCTTTTTTGATTATACTAAAATATTAGATCATCACTACTGATGACTTGTAACCACGGCTTTTAAATTGACATCCTGATTGATAAGGCAGGATTATCATGTGATTAAGAATGAATAAGAAATGGGAAACTTCTGTTGCCAGAAGTGCCCCAGATTTCTGTTGTGACTGCTTAAACAGCTTAGCCTCTCAGTATTCTTTTCCCCATTTAAACAAAAAAAGGGCATCAGTGTTTTCTTTTCTTGTGGAAATATACAGGAGTAATGTCTCCTGTGTTTCTGAATAGTAAAGTAATCAGATAAACGCAGAATAAGGATAAACACAGAGATTTCTTTTATAATGACTTTCAGCAGCTTCTTTGTAATTTCTTTTAGAAACAAAATAAGATCTTATTTTTTCCTACCATTTCTCTTCCAAATTTCATAATATTCATATGTGACTGGCTAACCTTTTTCAAACAAATTTCTATGAATTCACAGAAATAAAGAACAAGGGCCTACTTGGCCTGTTTCTGACTTCAATAGAAATTACATGAAGGGTACGATAAACCACAAAAAAGATCTCAGCTTTTCAAATATTACTGTACTGGTGAAACTGGATTTTCTACATTTAATTGTATAGTATGTCATATGTAGTTAAAGAACCATTACTTTAAATTGGCTAAGTTTTGAAGGAGAGCTAGCTGAGTCCTAAATCAGGTTCATAGAGATGTACAAGAACTGAAGAGTTTTAAGTAACCGTTTAACATCTCTCATATTATTTAAGAAATGTGTGCCTATTTACACTTCACAGCATATTACTGGCAGGAGTAAGTTGGTTTCTTGTGAGAGTCAGAGTTTCTAGAGTGACCTATTGAAAAGAAAGGAAATGAAATAAAATTTGTGAAGAATATAAGACTGCAGCTATAATTTTTTTCCAGGAAGTAAGGAATAGGAAGATATCCTGGTTTCTTTTGCATTAGGATTTACCAACTTGACTCTGTCAAGCTACCCTTTTTACATCATTCCTCTGTGCAGGAGCAAATTGTTAGAAATTAGTTGCAAGGGCAAAAGAAGAGATTAGGATGCAAGGGATCAAATTTCTGTTTGTTTTAAACGGCTTAGCTTGTTTATTTGTTTTATTTGTTTTTGGGGTGGAGTTGTTTGTTTTGTTGTGTTTTTTTTTGTTGTTGTTGTTTTGATTTAGATTGTTTTAATGTTGTCTGGACAGAAAAAGGAGAATCCTGGCTGAATAGAACTGTGAACAAACTGATGTGTAGATTAATTGTCTCCCAGTTGAAAAGTTCACTGCATTCTTTACCACGTCTAGTAGTTGTAATATCAGTATGAGACTCTGATGAAATTTATCTCCTAAAGAAGTGAAAAATTCTGCAATATCAAAAGCACAAAAATACTTGCCCAATTTAATATTCCTTGTGCTCTACTGGGACAAGCTGATCGCTGTCAAGGAGAAACAGGGTGAGATGTGCCTATGAACCTTATTATATTCTCCTCTTGTTCTCTAGAACTGTAGGAAAACATCTCTTACCCCGTGCAGATATCAGAGTTCACAGACCTACCTGCTTCAAAGTGAATAAGTGCATTCTTTGAAGAACTGGTTCCTTTATATTCTTAGTACAACTTGGGATGGAATCAGACATATGATGAGATATATGGCTAGGAGTGAATTAGGCTACACAACAAGTGTATATTAATTTAGACTTTTGTTCCAGACATGCCATCACTATTTTTATTGGCTTATTTCCTAGCAAAACCCACTTGAAAACAAGTGATCATGCTTCATCTCCATCACACAGATTTAGGACAAATGCAGGAACTCTCAGATTGTAGGAGAAATAATTCTCTAGTGCCGTAATGTTTAGACAATTCATGGATGCTTACAAAGAGCCCCTGGTGGTCTAGTGGTTAAGGACACGGCACTGTAACTGCCGAGGCCCGGGTTCGAGTCCCGGTCGGGGAAACTCCCCGGGTAGGTGGAGCCCGTTAGCCCTGTAAGGCAATCCACCTACGTCCTGAGGACCTCGCTGCCACTGTCCAAGCTCGCTTGGCCCCGGCAGATGAACCTTAGGATTAAAGGGTGGGCTCAGTTCTGCGCGCGCTGTGTCCCACCTAAAATAAATCCAATGCGCAGGCTGGAAGGCGTACAAAGACCTTCCTCAGTTCTTCGTTCGCGAAGTCTGGCCATTATTATTATTATTACAAACTGCACAGGGCCTTTGAGCACATTTTGTGTTTGAGCACTGCCACAAAAGTCTGCAGAGCTTTTTAGAGGTTTTTTGTGATGCTTAATTCCTATAATAATACGTAAAATAAATGGATGATACTTATCTATTACTGCTCAAGGGGATTTTTATTGGTTGGGAACAAGTCACACAAACTGCAGTGATAGTGAATATTAACAATTTGCCTACATGCCTCAGCGTCAGGTTAGGTGCGTTATTGTTTTGGGTTTTGCGGAACTGTGTTTTTTAACAAGGTATCAGACAGATCTCCCTAGAGCTTTTATGTGACTTTTACAGGTCACTGCCTCTTGGAAAACACATGAATATGTTAAGGGAAGAGAGAGAGACCCTTACAGAACTTAAAAATAAATCCAGCTTTATAAGGCTGATATAGGGTTCTTGCTACTTTATCCATAAAATTTCAAAAGCTAATCTTTCTGTAAAATAAGTTAAGAAACGTTTTCTATTCTATTATAGTCCAACTAACTCCTAGCTATACAGCATATGTCTCCAGAAATCACCCATGTGAGACTTTGAGGAAATGAGCTTCAAAATAGAGAATATTCTGTAATAATGGACAGAAATAAATAATGGAAAATGTGTACAGATGTCAGGATGATTACCATAGAATTTCATAGGTAAAAATTAAAAAATCAAAGTATCTAAATATGTTGGAAAACAAGCTTAAAGAATAAACAAGCCTAATCCAAAGACTTTGACATTCTTGTTAAGGTTTAATTTGTATAAATTAAATTTCTCATTATGGTTTTAATAAACTTTTTAATGCAAAATAGCATGATATATTTAGCTTAATGCTCATTTAAATATTCAGGATTGAATGAGCTGCCAAAGTTTGAAATAGCGTTTTAGCTCTTTCATTTGCATCAGTGAATACTTTCAGAGGCAAAGTTTTCTCATCTGATTATTTTCTTTAAGTGCTCCAGTCAATTGAATGAGGACTGCCCAGCAGAAGAAAAAAAAAAAGGTTGAATTAATGTTCTTCTTTAAATCTGGCACAAAAAACCCCCACCAACCCAAAAAAACTGAACCAACAAACAAACAAACAAAAAAAAACAACAAACAAACCAAAAAAGAGAACTTGTTCCTTCCTTCTTACCCTTTTTACAATCTCCTTTCTTTGGCTTGCAATGCTAGGGTTCCCCAGTAGATGCCCTAAGAGATCTCTTATAACCGTAATGACTAAGCACTGAAATTGAGTATCTGCAGCTTTCTCTTTGTGTGGAGGTTTTTTTTAATAGAATCTGTATTATCTACTTTCGAGTGGTATTATGCTTTCAGATTTCAGCGATACTGAATAATGGAATTATTTCATCCCAAATGAAGTTGAAAAAAGCTGGATGATAAGAAATTAAATATTTATCCTTATTGCCTAATTATTTTTCAATAGTAATTTTTAATGTGGATATTAATTCTGTAGTGTATTATCTCTTTACTGTTTAATCAGTTGTTACTTTATATTCACAAGATGAGAATGGGGACAATGTCATCTTGTCAGAATTACTACCACCGCAAAGCTGCTACACACTGAAATGAACTGAAACCATTTATTTGGTTATAAATAATGGAAAAATCTACAGATCTAACCTCAGAATCCAGGCTTTTGTCCCCTCCTGAGTTTACATCTGTTGTTTTGTGGTATAAATTTGAATTATTGTGATGAATTTCAAAGATAGATTTCTTGTGGTTGAACAATATTGCATATTCTTTTTATTTGAGTCCCTTTTTGAGAACAGACTTTGAGGAGATATTGGAAAAACCTTAATGTGCTTTTATGATCCTTTTTGTCATTTGGGAGATCTCCTGTGACAGATGGTTGGTACAACCTTTCTCCAAGCTACAAGTAAGCTAATTTTCTTCTATGCTGTTTGCCAGTGTCTGTCATTCTGGTTCTTACGATGCCCTGCTGTTATAAAAGCATCAGTCCAGGTCTAAGCACATTCTTGTGCCTTTTTGTTCAGGACAGAGTTTATAGTGGATGCATTATCATCTTTCATTAAAGAAACTGAACAGACCTTGAGTGAATTAGACCAGTGCAAAATGAGGGAAAGATGTATGTGTCCAAACTTCATGCTGTGTGTGTGCATTTGGAGGATTATTCACGCTATCCCATATCAGAGCACCCTGCGAGTTCCTTTGCTGTCATTGACTTCAAGCTAATCAATGATCTTCACCAGTAACAGCTGCACTGAAGGGGCAGCTGTTGTCTTAAAAAAAAAAAAAAAAAAAGGCATTTGTTAAAAAGAAGTGGAAATCAAACCCTATAAACGGTAGTACTTTGGATTGCATATTTTGAAATAAGATTTCATTACTGCTTGAGTCTATCAGTGTCTAAAATTATTTTTATTATTAAGCTACAAATGCAAGTGTGCTTAAAGTGCTGCAAATTGTTGATTCAAAGAAAAAAATTATTTTTTTTTTTAGTCTTGATACATTGTAAGTGTCAGGTTAGTTGGGACAACAAATCAATTAATACTTGGTAGTATCAGATTTTAATATCTTAAATTCTTCAGTAAGTATTCCTGGGAATGCTTTTCCCAAATTGAATGCTGAAAGACATATCACAGAGAAATAAATTGAACTTGCACGTGGTGAGGGGTACCAAGCTACACGGAAGAGTGATTAACAGTGCAAGTTTCTGAAATTTCATATTTTTCCCCTTACTGATTGTTAATACAAAATCCCAAGCACAAATTAAAAAAAAATAATTTGCTTTAGAAGTGCTATGAGTAGAAAAGCCAAGAAAAGAAAAATAGTCACTTCTGAAATACTATATTTAGTCTCTAATTCTGCATTTATTTTGCATGCAATGCTGTTTACAAGGAATGTAATCCCTTCTCCAGAATTATTTGCAGTAAAAAAAAAGATACAAATCAGTCAAAGAACGTGACTATTGTTCTAACTTCAGTGAGTTACGGATAGGCTGTAAAGTATGACAGCATATGTTTTGGACTATCCTGGTTTTGGACTGCTAGCTGAAGTTAAACCACAACATGCACAAATACTGAATGGGTTGCTAAACAACTTTTACCATGTGTTATTTGCATTAACTTCCCCTTAACATATTGAGACTTTGGTCTTCTATTTGTCTTAAATAAAATTTTCTGCTATATTGGAACTTATATTAAGCAGTATCTCATAAATACAAAATAGGGAATCTTTGTTAGTAATACCGATAAAACCATAAACCAGCTTTAAAGTTCCTCTGTGTTTTTCATCTTTACAAGAAAACATCAATACTTGCTGCATGTGTTCTCCTTTGCCCAATGGCAATGCTTCAAATATGGTAATTGGGGTAGAAAAATAAAAACCAAGCATAACTGATTGTCAAGTACATGGGACTTGAGTATACCAAACTCTGAAAATCGTGTGGCATGCTATATGGGATCTGTAAGATACTACCATAAAGTATCCAAACTAAGGTTATGGAAAGCAGAAACATGTACTAAGCAGCAGCAGTCTCTCTGGACTAACAATTAATGGCTAAACACAGAACAAATTCTTCCGTAAAGTAATGTATATTGGTTTGGCTTACATCAAGTGAAGTAATACCCCAGTGCAATACTCTGTGGATGAAAATGTTTGAACTGCTGAAAATGAAGATGTAACGTATGGGTCACAAATAAATATAACTAAAAAAAATAATCCATTAACATTTTTTTTGGTGTGTAAAAATAGAGTTAACACTGCACAAAATGGAGCTTGTAAATAGTATCCATTTAGCAGGAGATAGATGTCAGGATGTGAATCGGCAAAGTTTATTTTCCAACTAGACTCTATGATAGCTGATACAGATCTAAATTAGAAAGAAAGTATTAACTACAAATACATCAAAGTAATTCTAATTAAATATGAGCTTTTAAATTGAATATCACGGAGAGTGGACAAAGAAGACAGATAAGCACAATCAGATAAACACTAAAAAATGCAAGAATGCCAAGATATGTTAATGTATTACTCTGTTGTATCATTATTTACTCTCAAATTTAGCAGTGCAAGTCCTCCAAAGACACAGAGATTTTCAGATTTTTTTTGAGGGTCTTCCATGTGCTATTTTTGGGGTTATTTTTCTACTAATTTGCAAAACCAAGCAGTAAGTTATGGTATGCCAAACCTTTCATAATTTGATAGATTTCCTAACTACTTCATTAATTGGGTTATATAAAACATTCATGTAATTGTTGATTGTTTCATGTACTTTCATAATGGCAAAGGAGAATGGATGTGCAAGATCCCTGTTCACCCTCACAATGTTTCAATTTCCTCTTAGTTTGGAAGAAGTTGGTTTTGGGTTTACTTCTGTCCCAAGGGAGTTTCTGATGCAGCTGTGCTAGTAGACTCGGAATCAGTTTTGGATGGCAAAAATTGTCATTAAGGAGTGGAATTTTATTCTCTCTGTACTTTGCAAAGAACCTGAGATGGCTTAAGAGATAAAACAGGGGAGAAGTAAAATAACAGGGGTTCAGAAATGCTATACAGATGCCAGCCAAGCTGCCTTCATGATAACTGGCTATTGTAAGGTCAGTGCAAGTCTGGTTTATTGGGCTTTATATTCTACACTCTGTGTGTCAAAGTTAATCATGTTTCTTTTTGCAGTGCTTTCTTTTCGTGCTGACCTAATTAGCAGTCCAGTAAGAACTGCCTCACAAAATAGTAACAAACTAATGCAATCCAATTTATCCCATTTTCTATGTTAACTAGTTCAGGTTTTCATGTTTTACCTAGTTTTGTTTCTCACTACAAGTTTATTCCACATGTCGCCACAAGTGTAATTAACCTAGAAAGCTGATGTACGTCAGAGCAGCTGACCTCTGTCTGGCTTTACCCTAGTCATGGGTGATTTAAAGACAGTTTAATACTTTAATCTGTAATGTATTTTCCCAAAAGGCATGAAACAGGTAACCTATAATGATATGATGAGTAGATACTTAATTTTCATAATGATTTCACATTGAAGATGAAGTAGCTACTCTTTAGAAGTGGTGGAATGGATAGTAAATTAATTTAAAAGTAATAAATCAGATAACTAAACCTGTTATCTCACAATAAAGCAGATTCAAGTGAGACTACTGTTTCTTTGCTTGACTTCACATAAACATATTTCTAATTTTTTAAGCCATTAGCTTCCAGTTGGATATTGTGTTTTGTTTGTTTCTGTTCATCCAAAGGTACCTCTTTTCCTGCTTATAATTAGAGCATGTAATTAATGGTCTTATCTTAAGGTGATTTTTTTTCCTGTATGTTTTTCATAATTAAATTATAATTCCCAGTAACATGTCACTGTTTCTGGCATGGGTTACCATTCCTCGACACTCAAGCACTGAAATTTGGTATGGACAGTAGGGATTATACCGACACAGGCTGTGGAAAGCCTCCAGCATACTTGAGCTTTCAGATAGCCCGTTGATATATTAAGGCTTATAAATATTGCATAACACCCACCCTGCTTGAAGCGTGCAAGCACAACAACCCTCTGTGCTTCAGCGAGGAATTACTCGCTGTTTCACAGCAGTTGCTCTTCTCGCTGCGGCGCCCGCGCAGCCATCTGCCCGGGGCACTGGGTGCCGCCGCCCGGGGGCACGGCTCTCGGGGGAACGGGGGAACGGGGGAAGGCCGCGGAAAGGGAGAGGTGCGACGTCCCTGCGGAGGGGAACCCAAAGAAGGGAGATAGTGAACTCTGCCGGGGCAACAACCCTCCCCGTGGGTAGGGAGCCCTTTGGAGAGAAGGGGTGGGGAAACACGAGGCGTTGTGTTTTCCTGTCCCATAAAAAAATATNGCTGAAGGGCGCGCGCCCCGCGCCGCCTCCCCGCGGCGCCTCGCGGCCGCCTCACTGCTCCCCGCGCCTGCTCCGGCTCGGGAAGCGCCGCGCTGGGAACTGCCGCGAGTTTTTCTCCGGACTGGTGGCTCCGTCTCTGGATCGCGGCGGGCACGCTCTTGGCTTTGTTAAAGGAAGAAGTGTTCCTCTCTTTGCGATTTGCACGGGGACCCCGGCGAGCNGTTGCTCTTCTCGCTGCGGCGCCCGCGCAGCCATCTGCCCGGGGCACTGGGTGCCGCCGCCCGGGGGCACGGCTCTCGGGGGAACGGGGGAACGGGGGAAGGCCGCGGAAAGGGAGAGGTGCGACGTCCCTGCGGAGGGGAACCCAAAGAAGGGAGATAGTGAACTCTGCCGGGGCAACAACCCTCCCCGTGGGTAGGGAGCCCTTTGGAGAGAAGGGGTGGGGAAACACGAGGCGTTGTGTTTTCCTGTCCCATAAAAAAATATAACCAAAATAAAAAAAAAAATAATAATAAAAAAGAAAAGGCAAGCGGGAGGCGGTAGCTGAGAGGAAGTTCGGGCGCACGCGGGGAGCGGGGGGCAGCCCCGGGGGCGGTGCGGGGGCGGTGCGGGGG
>VYXB01004105.1:191548-205672 GCA_013397135.1 Pachyramphus minor | reverse complement strand
TTTTTTTCTCCCCCCTTGCGGATTTTAGTCACTCTTGGACAAGGTAAGCAGCATTACTAATACCTATCTATCTATCTATATTTCACATAAATGGGTGCCAGGTGGGATGGAGGAGCTGGCAATTAAAGGCAGAGCAAAGTTGGAACCCTGTTAGCCCTTAGGTTGGTGTAGGGGTGTAGTTTTCAGTGAAAAGGGCTCCGTGAACAAAAGATGAATCTGAATGAGAAGTTAAGAGGATTATTTTTATTGAAAACTGGATCTTAGGGTAGTGTTTCAATATTTGAGAATATTTTTTTTAGAAATCTTGAATGTTATAAAAATGTATCAAAAGACGTTACAGAACCTTCTTTGTATACACACCAGTTTTGGGGGATTGGACAAGCTCCGTTTGATTCTGTCTGGGGGAAGAGGGGATATGTGAGGTCATTCTGGGAAGCAGAGAGTAAAGTAGGAATTAAAGAGGATTTAAAAGCATAGCCCCATGTTGCTCGGTGTTCTTGTGCGTGCCTGTATGCGTGTGTAACAGAAGGATGGTGATACCTTGTTACTTGACGAACAATTCAGCACTGTAACACTGCGAACTTGTGAAACAGCACCTTTATGTAAGGGATTATCACCGCCTCTACCTCCAAGGTCGATGTTCTTCGCGGGTGTCCGTGAAAGTTGTGGATTTTTTTCCTTTGATGTTGGCTGAACCTCAGGCCTGCTTCCAGACTGCAGCTAGGCGTAAACGCAAATCTCATATTTAATAATACTGTATTATGTTGCATTTCTAGGACTGCTGTTGTCAATAATTGAATAGAACTGAGAAATGTGGGGAGATGAAATGTTCTTTCAGCACTGTTTAACCTTTCACAAGCTTGGTAGGGAGCTCTGCTTCAGAGAGGAGTTTGCTGCTGCTTCTGTGAGAGTTGTCAGAGTTGTGCACATGCAGAGCTGAGTGCCACACAGGGATTTCTGCACAAGCGGAGCTGAGCGCCATGCAGGGATTTCTGCACACGCAGAGCTGAGCACCACACAGGGATTTCTGTCTGAGATTAAACCTGATTACAGAAGGAACAGGCTGCTACTGGTAGCCAGTGCTGCTGTGATGGTTGAACAGAACAAGCAGGCAAATGAGGTCCCCACCTTGTGTTTTTTAGGATTATGTAGCACTTCATGCTCTTATGGCTGTGATAAATTTTCTCGAAAACTGGGACCTAAACCACAAGTGTTTACACAGTCGTCCTGCACAAGTGCTAGCAGTTGCAGTAACTGTAAGCATAAGGTAACTTTTGCTGATGAGATGAAGCTGATGAAAAGAGGCTGTTTCATAGTATCATAGCTCTTTTTTTAATGTTAAGGTGGGTTGCTTATAGTCTAGTTGATAAAAACATCTAGTAAAAAGATAACCATCAGGCAGCAGCACAGAGCTACTGATAAAATTGAAAGCAAGCAAATTAAGGAGAAAGTTGTTTTGGTTGCCAAGACTTTCATTACATTTGGGTATAATTAGGAAATATGTTTTACTGTTCTGTCCGTCTGCCCCTCCCTCTCTCTCCAATCATAAAATAACTATTTCTTTCCTCTCTCAATATTAGAGAAAGAAAGTTTATTACAGAGGACTTGCACTGCTTATAAACCTTCATTAATAGTCTACCCATAAATTATCATCTGTCATTTATGTGAATATTAATTTGCTTTGCAATATTTTAATATCATTTTGAATGATTCTTTTTAAGGTATGGAGATTCAGGATGCTTACTTTCTAAAGCAGGCATTACAAAAATATTCTGAAAAACTTATTTTAAACCATGTAGTGTAGACAGTACAATAACTGAGGGGAACCCCACCTCCCCAACAGAATAACCTCCAGCCCATTAATTCTATGGCCACCAAACTTCTGATGTTTATACAGGACCTGAACCTGCAAATCCTTGTTCACTCGAGTAGTCTTTATTCATACACATAGTCCTGTTAACTGGAAAAAAGACTATCTCCATCATTACATAATTAAAAGTGATTGACCTTGCTGAGAACAATCATTTTACCAGCATCAATCAGATGATAAACTTTGATGCTAAGTCATTAATTCTGTGCTTTTAAATTTATGTCTTATATCTGATTTTATTTTCTATGTAATGTTTTACCTTTATTTGTATTAGGTTGCATTATTTTATAAATCATGTTTTAAAAATGGAGATTTTAAATGGTATGTAGACTCAAAAGGGAGCAAAATGACACTGCTATTTTTCAACAAAATGGTGTTCTAAATATACAGATACATCCAGTGTGGTCCATAGCCATTTTGGTCACTGCTTCTAATTAGAAAAAGTCTGTCTTCAGTAATAAACTTTCTTCAAGCATATTTGTAAACTTGTAAGGGTATGATTTGGTATAAAACGCAGTTCCAAGACCTTTAACACCACCACACCAAAGTTCAAAAAAACCCACACATTAATGACTTGCGAAACAGCTGACTGCAGAACTAGTGTTATAAAAACAGGATTCAAAGAAGCTCCCTGTTTAAAGAGCTACTTTATAGACCCTGCTTGTGCCAAGCAACACACAAAGATGTGGGTGTGAGGGAATATACCTATAGCTATTGAAAATATCAATGTATGCACAACCTGTCAGGGTTTCAGAACTTACTTTTGAAAGTGGATCACTTGGTTATTTGCTGGGTTATGGCCTTTGATAGCAAATGGTAATCAGTAAAAGCCCAAATGCTGTGGTTGCTCAGTTGTAGGTGTGTTATAGACTTAGCTAATCATGTATGTCAGTGTGTCATTCAGATTTTTTTGTGTGTGAGTTTATCCAGTAATCCTCAGTATTTGTTTAAAAAAGCAGAGATGGTCAATTTTAGAAGAGAAGAACTGTTACAATCACACAAATTATGTCTTTAATAAATACCAACTTTTATTTTTCTTAGACAAATGCATACTGCTCATGTGACTTTATATAACATTTTAGAAAATGTAAATTTTGT
The DNA here is from genome assembly GCA_013397135.1 of Pachyramphus minor. NCBI lineage: Eukaryota > Metazoa > Chordata > Aves > Passeriformes > Tyrannidae > Pachyramphus > Pachyramphus minor. Next base: position 202,704 of record VYXB01004105.1, on the reverse strand, counting down.
GTCACTCTTCTCTGACTTTTAGAGACTAAAATAGTAATGAAAACAAGGCTTTGCTCAGTTTTGTTAGTTGTAAACCTAAATATAAAGGTGGAACTCCAATAGGAATAGTTCTGCCTTTTAATGAATCTGAACTTGGCTTTGATTTCTCAAAGATAACAGGTCAAATGAAATTTAGAAAGTCAATTCTGAATATTTTTCCCCAATCTGGCAAATATTACAGGATAATTCTGGACATTAAATATTGCAGGAGTGAATCACTTGCTCAAGGGGAAGCAATTAATCAAATGCCACTCTTGACTTTGTTTTTCAGGCTTTCTAAGCAAAAGTGGGACAATAATCATTAATTATTCAGTGTAGCTTAGCCTATTATGGTAGTTAATTTTAAAGTAAAATTAATTGATTAGCAAGTTTGTTTGTAAATCTGTTTAATCTCATTTTTCACTTCAAGTTTTTTTTTCTTCTGAAGCATAGGGAATAGCTGTCAGCAAATGAAAAGATTGGAAACTTTTTTGCATAGGATATTATACATATTTAATACAGCATGCTTTTCCTTGCCTCTTGGTAGACAGAAAAGACAAAGAACATATTTATATTCTTAGAAAAGGAGGGAGCTGAAATTTTTCTCTGTAGTAAAGAGGTGTTGAGAAGGCTGTGGGTTGACCAAAAGTTGTAAATATTGCCATGTCAAACTCCCTCTAACACCTCCAATATCAAGGATTACTATTGCCCAGGAAAAATATTCAAGAGAAATCAAACCCACAGGCTTATTCTGTTTTCTGCTATTTTACAAGATCTTTCTTTATGTTTGGGTTAGCTGAGTAACCTCTAGTTACAAAATCCTATAGAAGGTAGGTGGTATTCCTTTCCACCAGTTGCATTTATTAACAGCTGTGTCTTCATTCGGATGGACCAGTGCAGATCAAGGATTTTCTGTACAGTTATGGTGGCCAAACTACTGCAAAAATGCTCCCTAATTGCCAGTATCTCTCATTTCCTCTATGCCATTGTTACTTCTGTTTGTATAGGCTAAATACACTGGCCAAGAGAGGTTGCTGTGGTCTAGCTAAGTATGGGCCTTACCAAGTGGCTATGGGAATGACTTGAAAATATGTATTAGTTATCTATTTTTAGCTTTACTTGATAACAATGTTTATGCAGGTACTTACCCTTACTAATTAATCACTCTTTTTAGCGTACACTATGTGTAATTAGTGGTGAATTATTTGTGTGCATTGCTGAGTTGTGCAAAACTTTAGAAAATGAGAAGTTCTAAAGAGTTAAAAGAGGGGAGGGTTGGCAAAGCTTGCCCTGACTGCTTGAAGTAGGTTGAAGTTCACAGTTTATTTGCATTTGAATTAACTGAGGTTGGTGTCCAACAGTGCTTTTCAGAGCAGACTTCAGAAAGACTTTTTTGTCTAATAAAGTTCTTGAAAATGTTAGATGGAAGATGAAGGATATTTAAAATACTTCTTTCTTTTCCTGACAGGGAGAGCTTTTTTCCTCACTTTTACTGCAAGTGAGGCTTATTGTAATCTGAAATATTTTTACCACTGAATAGGCAGTCTTGTGGTAAAAGCCACTATCATTTTTAGATCAGCAAATTAAAAACTTTCTTTAAGTATTTTAGTTCCTTCATACAGAATTTCTTAATACCTACAAAAAGAAATAAAATAATCTGAAAACAGCTCATAACTCTAATCAATGTTATCCATTATTAAAAATGTTTATTTATTAAATGATAGGAACTTCTACTTTACATATGTTTGCTTCCATAAGGAAACAAAATGTTTCAGAGTCTCTACATTATACCTCTGAACTATACATATTTCTTTCAATTATTATAATAAAACTTTGTCTGCCTAAATAATATGTAAGTCATTATACTTCTAATCACATTTAAATAAATGAATGAGCAATGAAATAAAAGCAAGTAGAAAATTCTTACATGATGGGTAGTGGAAATAAACTTTGTTTTCAAAGAGCTTCAAAGTTCAACATTTCAAATTCTGCATTTTTTTAAATATATTTTCTTTCTTAAAATTTACTTAAAACACCACTATAACTGATAATATATGTTACTTATGGGTTTTATTAAATTTTGTCAAACATAATTGCTAGGAAAGTAAAAAAAAGCACTTTCACATCATTCTGGTAGATCAATGGAAATCTTAATTCATAATAAGTACAACTTTTGATTCTGTTACAGACTAAGTATACTGCACTAATATGACAATTATATAAATAATGGAGGACTGTATTTGATGACAGTCATGTCCTTCCAGTGATAACAAGAAACATGCAAGATTCAAACACATTTAGTATATAAACAGAAAAGACTAGTATCTGCTTTCTGAAAATAAACTGTAATGTAATGGAAAGGTAAATGCACACAATTCACAAATGCCTATCTTTTAGAGTTGCAGAGGCCAAATTTTTATTAATACAGCGGCAAATAACCTATTGTAATTAAGTAAAAGATGAGATGCACCATGTTGTTTTAAAATGCTTTTTGTATTTCTCTTTTAAAAGAAGGAGAATTTTTTGGTCACATTTTGGAGAGGTTTTTGTCCCTTCTGCATCATCATTTCTAGCGGAGTCTACTTTTTCCATCCTAAGGGTCTGTTTTGAGTCTTAAATCAACAAAATCCAGAAGCTGTTCAAAGACATGGAGTTTGTACTGCATCTTGGTAACTATTCACTTTTTATGAAAGGTTTGAGGTTGCTGAACCTGTAGAAAGAAATCTGAGTGAGGTACCTTTGGTAAAGGCAGATTTTCTCAGTGTTTTCCAGGTATAACTCAGGTCTGAGAAATGAATGCTCAGAAAACTGTCAGAAAGACAGTATCAGTGCAAACTCTGATATTATCTGATATATACCAAAACAATGGTTTGGGTTGGGAGGGGTCTTAAAGATCATCTAGTTCCAACCCCCTGCCATGGGAAGGGACACCAGGCTGCTTAAAGTCCACCCAATCTGGCCTTGAACACTTCCAAGGATGGAGCATCCACAGCTTCTCTGGGCTACTTGTTCCAGTGCCTCACCACCCTCATAGTGAAGAATTTCCTCCTAATACACATAATCTAAATCTGCCCTCTTTCAGTTTAAAGCCATTTGTCCTTGTCCTATCTCTGCAAGCCCTTGAAAAAAGTACCTCCCCATCTTTCTTGTAGACCCCCTTTAGGTATTAGAAGATTTCAGGCTGAACAACCCCAACTCTCTGAGCCTGGTGAGATGCTACAAAGCAGAGGTGCTCCAGCCCTCTGATCACCTTGGTAGCCCTCCTCTGGACTCACTCCAACAGGGCCACGTCCTTATGTTGGTGTCCTCAGAGCTAGATGCAGTGCTCCAGGTGGGGTCTCACAAGAACAGAATGGAGGGGGAGAAACACCTCCCTAGACCTTCTGTCCGCAGTACTTTTGATGCAGCCCAGGAAGTGCACTTGCAGCCACTATTGTCTTTCTGGGCTGCAAGTGCACAGTACTGGGTCATGTTAAACTTCTTGTCAACCAACATCCCTAAGTCCTTCTCCTGTAGGCTACTCTCAATATATGCTCCGTCCAACCTGTATTTGTGCTTGGGATTGCTCTGATCCAGGTGCAGGATCTTGTACTTGGCCTTGTTGAACCTCAAGAGCTTCTCACAGACCCACCTCTCAAGCCTATCAAGGTCCCTCTGGATGGCATCCCTTCCCTCCAGTACGCTGACTGTACCATGTGGCTTAGAGTCATTGTCCAACTTGCTTATGTTGCACTTGATTCCACTGTTCATGTCACTGACAAAGACAAACACTGGTCCCAATACCAACCTTGGAAGGAACACCACTTGTTGCTGATCTCCACTTGGGCATCAAGGCATTGACCACAACTCTGTGTGTGACCATTCAGCCAAAGCCTTATTCGCCAAGTGGTCCATACATCAAATCCATTTCTCTCTAGTTTAGATAAATAATTTAAGTTATTGAAATTTAAATTAAATTTAGTTATTTATTAAATAATAGCATTTAATTTTGACAGCAAGCCCTTCTTTTCCCTCCATTGTGTTTCACGATCGAAACATAAGTACAGCTCATCATCTGTTTTTCCAGTGGAAAGGCCACAGAAAAAGAAGAAATGCTCTTCATGACAGCACATTTGGTTTGTCCTTGTAAAATGGAATTAAGTTGCATGGGTACTCCCTCTTGCAACAGCCAAGGTTAGCCATAACCTCAGCTTCAGAGAGAAATCGATGTTTTTAATCTTGAGGGCTGATTTTTAAGTTGAAATACAGTTCATCACATTGCTGTTCTTCCATGTTATCAAGTACTTTGACAGAGGTAATTCTTATTTAAAATAAACTACGAGACACACAGCATCAGGTTAACATAGTTTGATGACTGATTATATTTCTCATCTATTTCCTATGCCTTTTAAGGTGAATGAATCTTAGCTAGTATAGTGGAGAGTTAAAAATATTATTTTTTAAATTTGTTAGTCCTCTAACATACATGTTATGCTTCTATCTTTCATTTATACTACCTTTATATTCTCATGTAATTCAAAAACCCAGCAATAATTAGTGTTATGGTAGTATTTCAATACAAATATTATATTTCTTTTTTAGATTTTATGATTTTTTGTTCAAGGATGCTTTTGATAAACTATAATATTCTGTAAAAAAATTTCTACACATTGGTATATATAGGCTGATTTAGTTCTTTCCTTGGGACACTGAAAGAAAAAAACCCATAATTAACATCACTCCTGAGATTTAACTTTTATATTATGCTAATTATTTTTTGAACTGGAGACAGCTTTTCAAGTGAATTTAAAATGCATTGCTTAGCTGTAATTGCATTTTAGTCTACTGTCTAATAATAGGCTGATTCTCTTATTTTATGCTTGGAGAATTATTGTCACAGAAATATTTCAACAGTCTACATTTGTATGTTCTTGTTGCAGTCAATGGGATGGGGGGAGGTTAGCTGCACCTTGGGGGTTTCATTTGAAACATTAGTAGAGTGCTTCAAGCATCAGCTCTTAAAATTGGTGTCCCCAAAAGACCAAATATCTAATATTTTAATATATTCATATCCTTTATATCTTTTCTGTGTAATAGTCATATCCATCTACTGCTCTAGGCTCTCAGTAATGTCTTTCATGTGGAAGTAAACTTTTAAAAGCACTGCTATGCTTGTCTTTGTAAAAATATACATTATATACACGTAAAACCTTAATAAATCTATACTGAAAATTTGATGTATATTTCCAAAGTTTCAGACATCAATATAAAAAGTAACAACCCCCATTGTTATGATTTCTCAGATAAAACAACTCTCACAAAGAGATATAAATGAAAGTTTGTGATATAATTTCCTGACTGTAATGATTTGGAGTGCTTTTATTAATTTATATGCTACATCTGACTCCTCCATGAACAGTATGAAATATTATGGCTAATAATTTCAGTTTTATCATTCTCTACTTTCATTCCAAGAGACAAAAAGTCCAATTTTAGTGATTTAAACTTGTATTTTTTATAATATGGGTATGCTCCAGGAGTTATCATGAGTAAATGGTGGAAAAAAGCCTAAAGAACTGATCATGAAGCTCTTAATGTTTAAAACAATAAACAGAGAGTCTTGTACCATTGTTATTTATTTATTTATTTATTTATTTATTTAATGCAGAAAGTGAACAGAAAGGAAATTTCCATATATGCCTGGAAATTCTCAGTTTAAAAATTTGTGTTATTGAAGTATTAAGTATTAAATATTTTCTATGAAGAAAAATGTCTTCACTAAAAGGGTGGTCAGGCATTGGAACAGGCTGCCCAGGGAAGTGGTTGAGCCACCATCCCTGCAAGTGTTCAAGAAACATATGGATGTGGCACTTGGGGACATTGTTTATCAGGGAACATGGCAGTGCTGGGCTAACCATTGGACTCAGTGATCTTGGAGGTCTTTTCCAATGATTAGTGATTCTATGATTCTTTGATTCTGGCTCTTCCAAAAAGAACTACAAAAAGAGTTGTAATATAAGTATTGCAAAAATCATTAATAGTCATTGGGGTTTTTTTAAAGGTTAAATATAAGACTAATTTTAAACTTCCCATACAGCTGAGATTCTTAAGGTCTCAGATTATTATTTTGATTTTCAACATTAATTTTCTTATTGCGGCATGCAGCAGAAGGATGCTGGGGCATTTTGATTTGTATCCATTAACAACCTTGCAAAACTCAGTTTGGTGTTTTTAAGAAAGGAAAAGATTGGGTAATTTGGGGGTTCTTAAGCATTGGTTAGCCATTTCTCAACAGAAGTAGATTTCTGAGGTGACTATTGGTAAAGTCAACTGATTTACAAGCCACAGCTAATATAGGAAGTCAAAAAGGAATACTTTGTGCTGAAAAGAGTTTATCGCTACCTCTCTAGTCAGTGGATAAATGAGGACAGTAGCTTCTCAGCATACTCCTTGTTTTGCCTTTAGACCAGGTTTGTAAGCCAATAATCATTATGAATTTCTTATTGCTTTTGACTAGTGTCTGAGGGATCAGTTCTCTTACAATCCTGTAATAACTGCACCAGAATTGTTTGTGTGGGACAAATGTAATGCATTCTAACCTTCTTCTTTTTCTGGTATTTCTGTCCAGCAGTAATTATGCACTTAGTTTTTCCTTTTAAATTGTTTTTTCTCCCTATTTTTGATAGTCGTATATTTCACAAATGGCCCCTTGGCCTCAAAAAGCCAGCTTTTCTTTGTGTTAAAGATTGCAAGTTTGTAAAACTGTTCCTCATGTAACCTTGCATAGAATACACAATGTCAATTGTAAGACTTCACAAGTTAAAACACCTCCTTAAGTAATTTAGACTGAGGCACAAAGAAATAGAAAAATGTTACTGAAAAAAATCAGACTGTTTGCAGTGACCATACAAGGCAAATCTAAATGAATATGCAATTTGCAGTGAAGGTTCAGCTGACAAGGGTATGGAGCAGATCATCCTGGGTGCAATCACACAGCACCTACAGGATGGACAAGGGATCAGACCCAGCCAGCACGGGTTTAGGAGGGGCAGGTCCTGTCTGACCAACCTGATGTGCTTTTATGATCAGGTGACTCACCTGGTGGATGAGGGGAAGACTGTGGATGTGGTCTATCTGGACTTCAGCAAAGCCTTTGACACTGTCTCCCATAATATACTCCTGGAAAAGCTGGTAGCCCACGGCTTGGACAAGTGCACTCTGTGCTGGGTTAGGAACTGGCTGGAGGGCCGGGCCCAGAGAGTGCTGGTAAACGGGGCTGCATCCAGCTGGTGGCCGGTCACTAGTGGTGTCCCCCAGGGATCAGTGTTGGGTCCGGTCCTGTTTAACATCTTTATTGATGATTTAGATGAGCGGATTGAGACCATCATCAACAAATTTTCTGATGACACCAAGTTGGGAGGGAGTGTTGATCTGCTGGAAGGCAGGAGGGCTCTGCAGAGGGACCTGGATAGGCTGGAGAGATGGTCTGATTCCAACGGGATGAAGTTGAACAAGGCCAAGTGCTGGGTCCTGCACTTTGGCCACAACAACCCCCTGCAGCGCCACAGGCTGGGGACAGAGTGGCTGGAGAGCAGCCAGGCAGAAAGGGATCCGGGGGTGCTGACTGACAGGAGGCTGAATATGAGCCAACGGTGTGCCCAGGTGGCCAAGAAGGCCAATGGCATCCTGGCCTGTATCAAGGACAGTGGGCCAGCAGGAGCAGGGAAGTGACTTCCCCTGTACTCTGCACTGGTGAGGCCACACCTGGAGTACAGTGTCCAGTTCTGAGCCCCTCAGTTCAGGAAAGATATTGAAGTGCTGGAGTGGGTCTGGAGAAGAGCAATGAGGCTGGTGAAGGGACTTGAAGACAAGTCCTATGAGGAGAGGCTGAGGGAGCTGGGGTTGTTTAGTCTGGAGAAGAGGAGGCTCAGGGGTAACCTCATCACTCTCTAAAACTACCCGAGAGGAGGTTGTAGCCAGGTGGGCGTCGGTCTCTTCTCCCAGGCAATCAGCAGTAGGACAAGAGGGCACAGGCTTAAGCTCTGCCAGGGGAGGTTTAGGTTAGATATTAGAAAGAAGTTCTTTACAGAGAGAGTGATCAGGCATTGGAATGGGCTGCCCAGAGAGGTGGTGGATTCACCGTCCCTGGAAGTTTTTAAGATGAGGCTGGCTGGGGCACTGAGTGCCATGATCTAGGAATCACAGTGGTAGTGGATCAAAGGTTGGACCTGAGGATCTCGGAGGTCTCTTCCAACCCAGTTAATTCTATGATTCTGTGATTCTATGGCTTACAAAGGTGAGTAACAAAAGTGAAGCTTCCGAGTTGAAGTTTCGTGATTAAAAATGGTGCATCTAGGTAAATAGATGAATTGGAAGTTTGTTAATAAGTACAACTGGAGGAGAAACACCCAGAGAAAGACTTTTCCATAGTAAATATTTTTACAACATATTTATCATTATTTTACAATATATTTATCATATTTACAATTATTTTGTCATATAAAGCCAGTGAGAAAAAAGCTGGTATTATCACTATCTCTCTATCTATATCTATATATCTTTGAGTTTTTGAACATGAAAAAGTACCTTTTAATAAGTGTTGCTCATAAATTTTTAATTAAGGTAATTTCTGAGTTTACCTATCCTCTCAAGGTTATCAAGAAATGAAGTACAGAAAATAAAAGGCTATGTTTTCTAGGTGCTGGACAGTAAGAATACTTTTACTCCATTTGGCTTTTACATCTATACCCAGAAAAACCCCATAACTGCTCACAAATGAAGGGTTAGAATTTGGCAGACCTGGTCTTAAAAAACAGTGGAAAGTGAAGACAAAAATCTAGTAATTGTGTATATAAATTAACAAAAACTTTACAATGTGTTCTTAAATATTCTTAGAGGGGAGTGCATTATGGACTGAGAAATATTTTTTCTCTTGCTCCAGGTTAAGAAACAGTGTCATTTTTCTCTTCAGCAGGAATTAAATTTTAGTGTAAAATATTTAGGCAGGGGGCGGCAGCCTTTGACCTATTTGAACAGAACATGAACAGAAACTGTTCATGTTTGCTGAACATCATAACATCTGCTAGGAGTAAAAACATTGATGAAATACTCCTAAACCAGAAGAACATTACTCATGGTCCACCAAAAGAGAATGAAGTTATGAAGTAGCTACTTCCCTTAAATGCACAAAGGAGAGAAGTCTGCAATAGTTTAACTTGTGACATTGTGGTTACTTTTCTTACTACCAGTTTCTAATGGGAAAAAAATGGTGGAATTATAAGTGGAAAAAGAGAAGAAAAAACCCCATCTTTTTTGTGCTCCCAGACTGACTGAAAATTGGTATGGTTACATTTACATTAATATTATCATAGCAGGTTTCATCAGTGAAAATATGAGGATAAATCAAATGCCATATGTGCAGCTCCACACTTAATTACTAGAAGGCCACTTCTGTAACTAAGATTATGGCATTGTTTTGAAATTTGCTTCCCCTTTTTAATTCTTGCATGTATGTTATTTCTGGCCATATTCAAGAAATATTATAAAATTAGAGCCAGTGAACAAATCTAACAGCAGTGGTAAAAGGCTGTATTACTAAAGAAAACTCCTAAATTACTGGATGCCCATGAAGGGCTGTTATAATGCATAATGTCAATTTTTTTTTTTTTTGTTATGTAATGAAACAAAATAAAACACCCACCCTAAAACCTAGAATGCTGCTCTAGAATGTGTGCTTACAATAGATAAAATAATAGACAATTGAGAGTCCCAATAGCCAAAATAGCCTTATAGTATTATTTCTAGTGGGTGATGATGGCCATATGGGAATGGCCATCATTTCTTATTCTAGAAAGAGATAGACGTGAGGCAAAGAGTGGTTGCGTTTATCCTCCTGGGCATGTTTTTCATACCCCATTATGATTTAAAAAAACCTCAAACCCAAACCAAAAACCTGGAAGGGGCTATCTTGCCCAACTTTGTAAATGGTTCTTCTGGAGTTTTTAAATATTATCTGTCTAGATTTGTATCTCTCTTAGTCTTTTAGAGTAGCCAAAACTGGGGTAAAATGTAGACATGAATCCAGGCTATCTTTCATGGATGATGTCCAAAGAAATCAAGTAACTTTGGAAACAAGGGATAATTTTGGATATCTTTAATGGCACCTACTCTCTTTTCTCCCGAGTGTATATTGTACATTATCATATTGGTCACTCAGAACTGTAGGGAACTCGGAGGCTGTAGTACTATTAATGGAATAAGGAGCTTTAAGAATAGGAGGTTGCCCGAAACAGCCAGCAGAGAACAGCAATGGCTCTGCTCTTGCTTTGTTTCCAAGTGTTTAACGTGGAAATTGCAACCACTGGCTGCAGTGTCAGCACTGAGGGTTGGCAATCTTGTATTAAGTGAAAAATTAGGGAATATGAGCAGTATGCGCTGCTACATGGGATATCCCTGCTACTTTCTTAGATTCATCCCCTTCTCCCTCATCTCCTACACCATGACAGTAAGATGAACAGTGAATGTGATGCATCAGTTTGGTCCCCCGCATTTACTGCCTGTCATGGGTTACCAGCCCCCCTGGGCTGAAATGGTCAGGCCCAAGTAGATTTCTGGAGAAAAAGCCAATCAGAAGTTTTAGTAACGCCTCTGCTAATGACACATTTAAGAAAACAGAAGAGACGGTGAGTTGGGCAGAAGAAATTAGAAGAAGCCATGTAGGAGGGAGGCAGCAGCCCTCGAGTGGGGGGCCAGGCCCCTTCTCCCCTGGCCTTGGGCCAGGGGCAGGAGTGGCATTAAAGTCTCTCCAGCTGGGACATGTGGAGACACAAACTCCAGATAGATGCTGCCCACCTGTAACTTGGCTACAGAAAGAATTCCAGTCTGGAGGAGAGCAGAGAGGACTTGAGATAACTGAGCTTCCTCCAAGGTCAGTTCGAGCAGATGAAGAGCTGAGGCGAGGAGGGAGTCTTCCTCCCCCTCTCCCGCTCCCTCCAGCAGGGGAAAGACTGAAAGTTACAAACCCCCACCACATTTAGAAGATAACTGGGGTGCAGAGACCCCCAGCAGTTAATGAGGCAATTTGTCCCAGAACAGATGAGTGCCTGAAGAGGTTGTGACCCTCGTGAGAGGCCTGAGTTGAAGCAGAGTCCTGCTAGAGA